>OX579633.1:12917500-13010617 GCA_951230915.1 Antitrichia curtipendula
AACAAATTTCTTGGCCTCTAGGCTTCTTGTTTAGTTTTGAAAATACTCCCAAAAGCTCAAAATTTGAGGGGTCAAGCTAAGGGGTCAAAAGTCATTATAACATCTTGTGAACCACGTGGTTGTGCTTATGCACAACCATGACATCGCTATTTCACTAAACAGGACAATGCTGGTTGGACCATTTCTTTTTCAAGTGTCCAACTCTCCCCATCACATCTCAAACAAATTGGATTGTGAACTCTTTGTACCCTCAGTAAGAAACCTGTGACAGACATCCTAAATCATCGTATCCAAGTCCAAGTCTTTTTGCAAAAGTTTATCAACAGTAGAGCCTAATATCATCCAAATAATAAACTACACTTAAAATTAACTGAATAAATATTTGAGCATGATTCCTATTATTAACCCCTAAAGCCCCGAGGGTGTTTTCCGTCAAAAAACACCACTTCTGCTGCATTCACTTAAGGAAACCAAATTTTATTTTTTTTAAAAATTTAAACATAGAATGCTGTACTTAACTTATTTGAGATCATGTAATAAAAAATTTCATCAAATTTGATCGTACGGATTGGAAGATATTAGCATTCAAAGTTGAACAAAAAGTTTTTTCTTAAGACGGTGCTTAAATTGCCCAAAAAAACAAGATTGTCCATAACTTTCTCATACCTAATCCAATTAGAATGAATCAAAGCTTCACATATAGATAAAAACATAATAGTTTAGGAAAAAAATTCAAAAAAAAAATATTTTGACTTTTTGTAATTTTTTTTGGGATGCTTGACAATCTCCATTTCTTGCGTATTGTGCCATAACTTTTTCATCCGGCATCCAATTGAAACAAAAATTATATATTAAAAAATCTCTCTCAAAACTACACAACTTCAAAAAATCTATAAAAAAATCACTTCAAATTGAGACAATAGGAACCTACCCGGACCCAAATTGTCCCCCAAGGGGACAAACAATCCTTTAGAGGTTAAGTTTTCTAAATAATTGTTGAGTCTTGTAGGAGTCAAAAGCAAATTTTAGATTTATTTTAGAATTCATTTTCTAGCATTAAATGAATAATCTATGAATATTCAAAGGGTTGAAAATATGTGTATCCAAAAATGATCCTAGGCACTCGTGAGGTTGTACATTGTAGGCAAGCATTTGTTTGGGTTGGTTTTAGAAATATGTCTCAAATTTCAAATAAAACATAATACATCCAATCTTGTTTAACAACACATGTTAATTGTAATTTTCCATTTTATATATATATATATATATATATTCCAAGAATCTTTGTTATTTTTCAGGGATATGATTTAATAATGGCCAAATGTCAAACTGTGAGACAAGCCAACTTTTTCTTTGAGGTTGTATGATTTGAGAGGGTTGTATGCCCGCTAGGCTAAATTGACTGGAGAAACCGAACTAGTTGCATTCTTCTTTTTCCTTTCAATGCACAACCTTTCCCCTCCAAAAAATAAAGAGGGTTGTATGTACACAAAGATGGAGGTAAAACACCATTACAAGTATCCATTTCAACACAGTAAATTTATTGCACTACAAATATGTTGAATTCTGAAGTTGTAGGGCAGATTCAACAAAAAGTAATTCTACAAATAGATGCCAAATTTGAAAGGAACTTTTCTTTCAATTTTGTATGGAAAAAAGGATGTTGTAGAATCATTTATATTTTTAGCATATATCAAACATATTACCACAAGAAATATAATTAAGTATAGATGTGCCAATTACATGATGTGAATACAATACCTTGAACTTTAAAAGACATTGTAAGCCCAAGGGACATTTTCTTTGATTTCCACATAGTTATTGATTTTAAATGTTTTGAAGCTCGAACAAGTTGAATCAATCCAATTTCCTAAAAACTGTTTGGATTGCCAATAGATTGTTAAAAACTTAAAATTTAGTACAAATTTTTTTATTTATTTCAATAAAGTTAAAGCTTCATCAAAATTAAAAAAATATATATCTAAAAATTCAATGAAATTAATTGATTAATTTTAAATTTTCAACTTTAAAAATTCTAAATTTACAAATTTTCAACTCTAATGACCCCCGATGTTCCATTGTCCCCTCGAGGGACATAATGAATTCTGGGTAGGTTCCTATAAGCTCAATTTTTGATAATACTTTTTGAAACATTTTCTTTAGTTAGAAAATTTGATCAGCTTTATGGAAATATATTTTTTATCTCAAATAGTACTTGGGAGCAAAAATTATACCACAATAAGCCTAGAGTTGAACTTGAAAAGCAAATGAAGAATCTACAAAAACTTGAAGCAAAAGTTTAAAATTTTATTTCTCACAGATTGTATTTTTCTACATGAAAAGCTCTGATTCATTAGATGAAGATTTTAGACTTCTTTTGAGTACAAGTGTTTTGAGTTAATTTAAAGACTCAAAACACCACAATATTCTAAGAGCTAGTTCATCTCTTACTTGCATTTTTTTATTTACTCATGGACAGAACACATCCATAGTGAAATTTTCCGCAAAATCACACAAAACATTGTATAAGGTAGGAGGCTCTGAAATGGAACGGGCATTAAGAATGGACCCTATAAATGGCTATGAAATGGACATGAGTTGGTTTTTAAATTGACATGTATAGTCATTGAATGAATCAAGGAAAAAAGCATTGTCAATTGCAAGAGTCAATCATTCGCTTTGCTTTCCCCATCTTTTCTTCAGAATTGCAAGCAAACCGTTTATAAAAAACCTAGGGTCATAAATAAGGACCTATGACCCAACTTGTTTGAAAATTCATAAGAAATTCAAAAATGCTTAGAAAAATACGAAACTACTTAGCTTAGATTCCTCATCTATTTCTCTTTGTCTAAAAAATGAGTTAAAATTATTCCCATCCAATGAAATACATGAAAAAAGCAGACCAGCCCTTAGATGTGCCATTTCTGAACCTCCTACCTGAATAATTAGGTATTGCTCCTCCTTTCTGCTGAGAATATATTATACTTTGCGGGGAAGGACTTATCAGTTGATTCGAGGATTGGGGTTGACTTAGGAGCCATCAATAAGACAATTTTGTTCACTATGGGGGCTCGCTTTTCAAGGATGCAAAACGATCCCCTCCCTCATTGGGTTAAACAATGTTATGCGACTCCAATTCCCGAACTCTGACACGTCTCATGGGGACATTTCTTCTGTTATTTTAAAAGCTCTCTGCTTGACTCCCCAGTGACTCACTGAGTGGGAGTCAGATATTGGATGAATTCTTGTATCAAATCTGGCATCATGACTGACATCATCCACAGAAAAAGCTTATGATTGACTGATTACCCTGGAACTACGTTAAGATCGTGTCAGTATTAGAGAGACATTTGAAAGAGTCAGTAACAAGGGAGACCTTTGAAAGACCGAAAACCCGAATTCATTTGTGTCGAAAAGAAAAAGAGAAAAGAAGAAAAAGAGAAAAGAAGAAAAAGAAAAAGAAAAGATTAAAACCTAAATCATAGCATCTTGCACTAGACTAGTATGAGAATATGTGGAAGAAGTTTTTGAAACTTTAATGATATCGGTCACAAGCTGTAAGCCATTGAATTTAACCCCTAAAGCACTAAACTGCATTTTTTGGTAACATAGCAATTTTGGGCAGCTCACTATGAATGGAGTTTTTGTTTTTTTTCTTTGAAATTTTCACACAATATGTGTCCAAAGAGTATCTTTAAGGCCCAACAATTTTCATAGCTTTTGACTACATGGTTAAAAAGTTATGGTATGATATGTTGTTTCATTGCTCGGCGGGCAGTCCGGGCAGCAAAAAAAACTTCTTGAAAATTCACTTTTTTTTAAAATTAAAATTTGAAATTGGTTCTCTAGATCTTTTTATACATGGAAAGCTTTGAATAATTCTATTTGGATTAATGATATAAAAGTTACGGGAGTTTAAGTTTACGGGTTGTTTGCGGGTAGTTGTGGAATCTCTACTCTAAGATAAACTTTGAAGCCCTTTATTTAATTTAATTTTAAATATTTTTGAAAAAAACAAACACCCATTAAGTGTAGACTATTTACTACAACATTACAACCATTGGGATTGGGATTTTTCAATTCCATGAATAAATTGTTAACAATTTAGTGTTTTGAATTATTTTCTACTTCTTTCTACTTACTATTTTTTCCTATATGTTGTACAATTCCAAATGATCTGAAAATTTTCAAGCATGTTGCCAGCTTGCCTTCAAGAATGAATCCAAAGAGTAACCACCATTTTGGAATTTTTTCATACACATGTGACCATTTGAAGTGCAGCTGCCCGGTTTTCGCAGGGCCAAAAAAAGTTTTTTTTCCAATTCAAATGCTAATATCTTGCAATCTATATGGTGAAAATTCCTAAAAATTTTCCCATATGTTCTCAAACTAGTTTACTACAAGATCCTACGGTTACATGTGTTCAAAAAAGTTTTTAAGAAAAAAGTTTGATACTTGTCCTAGAAATGGCAGTTTTGGAGCGTTTTGATAAAATCATAGTCAAAAACCTTGAGGGTAAAAACCATTTTTCTGTCAAAAACTACTCGAAACTACCGTTTTTGCAATATTCACTTACAAAATAAAAAACATAATTATTTTTAGAGTTTAACTGTAAAATCTTATTCTAAACTTGTATTAGATCACGTGGCAAAAAATTTGTGATTTTTGACCGTATAGATTGAAAGATATTAGCATTCAAAGTGAAACAAAAAAATACTTTCAAGAAGTTGCCTTGCTTGACACAAAACAAGAAGCTCCATGACTTTTACATCACTAATCCAAATGGAATGAATCAAAGCTCTCCATTTAGACAAAAATGCAATCTACAAAAAAAAATACTAAAGAATTTTACTTCACTTTGTTGAGGTTTTATTTTGCTACCCAGTCTCCCCTATTTTGAGGTTATTGTGGCATAATTTTTGCTTATGGGCACCAATTGAAATAAAATTTATATTTATAAAATTTATAGTTTTTTTATCTTATGAGAAAGTTTATTAAAAAATTCAGTAAAAATTGAGATCATAGGAACTTGCCCAAAATCCATTTTGTCCCCCGTAATTACTTATTTTCTTTGGTCCTAGCATGACTAGATTATAAGGCTTTGAGTTCTCTTAATTTAAATTTTTTGTACTACAGATTTTGAATTTCAATGTTATATGTTGAAGAATTGAGTTGAAAGTTTAGAAAAAAATATTCACTTTTTCCTTGGTGATTTTCATTCTTTAAAAAACTACTTAAGTCAAAGTAGGTATAAGATAGAAAGAAAAAATTATATTGTTGATAGTTCTAAGATGAAATTGAACCACAATAATCCCAACTATGAAGTTGTTCTAAAAACTAAACTAAACCATGTGCCACCTTTTTTTTTGCTAAAATTGGCTACAAATCAAAAAACTTAATAACTTTTTACATTATTTATCCAGATGGAATGAATCAAATCTTTCATTTGAAAAAATAAATCGTCAATAGTTGTAAAATGGAATTGAAAAAAACACTAATTACAATGGTGAGATTGCTCTAAAAAGCATATTAAACATTGTATAACCTTTTTTTGGAAAATTTTGAAAATTGAGTTCAAAAATGAATTATCTTTTCAAGAAGATACTATGATTGCCTATATAATAGGAAGCTCTATAATATTCACTTCCCTAATCCAAATGTAATGAATCAAATCATTCTATGCAGACAAAATATAGTTCGTAAAAAACAAATTAATTGAAAAACTTATTTTAAGTTTTTGTGGATTTTGTTTGTGGCCCAATGGGCGACATTCTATGCTTAGGATGGCATAACTTTATCTTCTAGGCACTAATTGAAATAAAAATTATATTATCCAAATGCCAATATATTATTTTAATCTTAATAAAAAAATTCCAAAAACTATGCTCAAATCATTAAATCTTGTTGAACTTTAATTAGTCTTTTGAAAGGACATTGAGACTTTAGGGGTTAATTCATAACAAATGTTTTAAAATATGAACAAACCACAATCTTAGGCTGATACCTTCTCAACCAATCTTGCAAGGTGACAAATCCTAAATGTTTAAAAGGACCCTCCTTCCAAAATTCCTCCAAGTTCATTTTTCTGAAATGAATTTATAATTTTTATCAAAATCATTTTTTGAAAAATGTAACTACAAAATCTTTATCATTACTATCAAATTAGTCGAATGCCTACCCTCTAATTTTCAGAGACTTTGATTATACAAATTTTGAGATATCTTTAATCAAAGTTCAATTTTTGACGTAAATAAAAATAAAAAAATCTTAGACAAAATGAATTTGGAGGTCCATATTTCAAATTTTCAAAAAAAGAGTGCCATTTTTGACCAAATGCAATTATGAATAGTTCACAAAGATTGGAGCAATATGCAAGCCTTAATATACAAGCCAATATTCATAAGGATCAGAGCAACAAAAATGAAAAGTTTTTTTGGACCATAGAAAGATAACTTGACCAAATACATGAAAAAAGTATAAAATCTCAAAAAAAGGAAAGATTTTACGAGCCCATGAAGTTGGATAGTGACCATAAAATGGTTGATTGAGCATTTGGTGGTTAACACAATGCCAAAACAAGCATGGAATTGGTCAATACATTTGGATTTGAGAAGGAACTTGAAAGGAAAAGACTAAGTGCACTTTTCATAGCAAAATTAGGCCTGCAATCAATTGATTTTCCTTTACCTTACACACATCCAACCAACCAATTGTTAATTCCTCTAAGTTATTCAACTCCTGAGAAACAAGGCCTTTCTTTCACCAAAAAACATTCAAAATTGCCATTTTTATTGCAAAGAGTTAAAAACATTAAAAATTATTTTTTTTGCACATATAATCATAGGGTCTTACACCTAATTAGTATAAGAATGTGTGAAAAAAATTCAAATTTTTTGACCGCACAAATTGCAAGATATTTACATTTCAAGTGAAGAAAACAAATTTTTCAGCACCTCGCATGACTAGAATTTTTGACTTTGAACCTTCTTAACTTAAACTTATTTCACTATAGAGTTTTAGCTTTAAATCTTTATGGTGGATTAGTGGGGAATTGAATTGAGAGTCTAGGAAAAAAAGAAAAATTCAAAAAATCATTAAGTAGAAGTGGGTACAAGATAGAAGGAAATTCTAAATTATTAATATCTCTAAGATGGTGAGATTGTTTTATCAAGAAACCTAAGACATGTGGAATTTTTTTCTTAATTATAAAAATTCCATTGAAAAGTTAATCCTATAAGTTGTTTTTCAAGAAGGTCCTCTAGATGCCCCCAAAACAAGCTTGTCCATAATTTTCACATTAACAAATCCAAATGAAATGAATAAAAGCATTCCATGCAAACCAAAATAAAATCTATGGAAAAAAATATTTAATTCAAATTTTTGAATATTTTTTTGTTGCCTGGTCTCTCTTGTTTTGAGTTTATTTGTTCATAACTTTTGTTCCCAAGCACCAAGTAAAAAAATAATAAGTATACTCCTATGAAGATAATTAGTATTTTTTATCTTCAAAAAAGTTTCAAAAAATCATGAGAAAATAGAGAGTATAGGTACCAGCCAAAATCCAATTTGTTCCTTGAGGGGACAATGGTCCTTTAGGGGTTAAACTGTTAAAGGGTTAAGGCACTTCTATTTTTTAGCTACAAATATACATAAGTTCAAATTTGACTACACAAATTAATATAATTAGTGTGAGAGTTTGGATAGTGCAAAAATTCACTAATATAGATAATGTTGAATGAATGTGATCAAATTCGTGTGAACCTTTAGATGAAATTTCAATGAAAATAGATGAAAATCATTGTGTTTGAGACAATATGAAAATAATGTTAATCATTCTATATTGAATTAATCTAAAATACTGTAAAGTAGTATCACATTAATGTGCCTTGGAGCCTCACATAATTATGGAATTTATTTAGTGTGAGTTGGAGTTATTAGTGCAGGGCACAATAATTGAATCAACTTTGTGTAATTTTTTTTTGTTAGAACTTTAATTCCTAAAATTCTTGGCAACCAAATTGGCAACCAATTTTTTTGAAGGTTTGGGCAACTACTGTGTTTTGACTTTTAACTTGTTCAGACGCAAAATTAATATTTTTGGATGCACATTACTAATACAAATCCAAAAATATAATATGCGTAAAAGGGCAAGTTTGGATGCATTTTCTAGAAAAGTTTGAGTAAATTTGACTTCAAAAATTTAATTTGTTTGACTTATGAGGAATTGTCACTTGGCAATTTTTAATTGCACAAGAGCACATTTGTTTGTGATGGCAATGACATGAAAAATCATGTCTCAAACCATGAAAATTGTGCTTGTAGACTCTTTCTCAATTTTTTGTTTCTTCTCACTTTTTATTTTTACAATACAGTAGTCCACCATTTAGATTGTATAAAAATGAACTTTTAAAACTACGGTGATTTTATTGATGTTTTTAGATGTTTTATTCTTTTCAATAGAATTATAGTATTACAAAGTGTATAAGTTCTTCACGAAGTAGATTCAAATTTTGAGATTTGGTGTGCTAGTTTCCAACTCTAGCATTTACGACATACTAAAAGATGCAAACTAGATTCAATAACCTCTAATTCTCAATGAATTTTGAACTAGAGATACCTTCATGGCAAATAGTGGAAAAAAATTACTTTGTATTTTGAGCTTGTAGATCTCACAAATGGTAAGGAATTTGAATTTGAAACTTTTTGTATGTGTTCTACATGAATGTAATACAATATTATGTTTGCATGGTTACAATTGTCATTGTTTAATTTTTTTTCATTGAAAAATCTTGACAAAAAAGTTACCATTTTTTGCATGTTTGGGGCTCAAAATGCAATAAAAATTAGGATTAATCCTTAAACAATAGATTGGTCCCTCAAGCTTGGTTTCAAATGAATCTTTGACAAAGAGTGGCTTCAAATTTTTTTGGAGATGTTTCAATTGATTGGACCCACTTCTATAGTAAATAAAGCTTGCCAAACACTGCATTTAGCAAAGGTTTGTTCATTGGTTAGTTTCACATGTCCTAACAATAGAAATTGTGGACAAAGGGCAAGATATTTGCCTTGCTTTAAATAGATTTTTTATTCCTCCTTTAGGCAACTTGCCAAATAGGCCAAAAGATGTTGTTTAATCCTTGAGCGCTTGAATTTTTTTTTGAATTTTTGCACTATTTAAAAAAAAATTTAAGTATATAATAGTTTCCCTAGTGTTGTTGCAACAATCAAAATAAAAGTAAAAGTAATTTTGAAATTTTGAAATTCATAAATTTTTTGAAATTCAATATCTTTCACAACATAGGTCCAAACTCCACAAAACAAAAACCATGCACCTCTCCTTGCCGAGAGTATTTCGGCGATATGAAGAATGCAACTAGGGGATGCACGGTCCTGGAGGTCTCAACATAACAAACAAACAAAACAAAACAAATAAATAAGTAAAAATAAAAATAAAATCTAACTTAAGGTGTGGATTATTTACCTCAATTTCATCAATTTTATTACATAAAATTGTGTTTAAAAATAACTCAAGCATTCATTTAGATGAAAGAGAAGTTCTATGGTCAAAGAAGACTTTTAAGCCTTCCTATTCATTGTTGAGAATTGAGACATTAGAGCAATAAGGGGTTAAAGGTTAAGATTGATGTACAATAGAACTCCTATATATGCATCCTCCATGAGTGAATAAACCTCTATAAAATAATAGGTCCAAACGATCCTGGCTGTCGGAATAAAATAAGTGGTGGCACTTACTGAGAGTGGACCAAGTAATAAGCGGTGGACCTCACCTTGTCAAAAAGAAAGATATTCTTGTTAACAAGCTTTGTAGCTTAAAGATGTGACACATATACCACAAAGGCAACTTTCTACATAGTACGGACTCCAATGGTGCTAGTATGTAAGCCCAAGAATGCAAGCTTGTGAGCATTGAGCCTAGAATGTAGGCACTTATAATATAGATACCACACAATATATAAGGTGGATCAATGTATCATAAACACTTATAATATGGATATTTGTAACATATATCCTATAATCATAGACGGTTTCTATAATACATACACATATAATATAGGTGTGTAGTATTATAGGCTTATGGGCTCACACTCTTATGCTAATATAATAGCAACCCTTGTACGGACTCTCTCTAATGCCTTGAACCTCTCTAAAGTGATTATGTCAAGCGGTCTAAGACTTGTTTAGTTAGAGGAGTTCTATTGCAATGAATTAGACATTTCAAATGCTCTTCAATCAATAATGGTGTCTTATGAGGTATTGGCATAGTAATCATGTTTGTTGTATAAAATTCTTTACAACCTTCATAAATGTATGAACTTAAAAAATATTTATTTGAAAATAACTCTTCAAATCTTATTCAAAGTGTTCAAATATTATTTTCAAGATTTTATCTCTAATAGTTAAACCATAAATATGGCATCAATAAACTATTCTTTGAAAATATATTTTACTATGACAAAGTCTATACTTTTATGAACCACATGTTTGAATAGGCACGTTCATTGTAGATGAGAGACTTGTCCACCTACATAAATTGATTTCCTAACCAAACTTAAATTAGTTGCATCTAATTTTCCTCCCTTTTTAAAAATCAATTCCTATAGATTCTTTCCTAAAAATGCACTACTTCTATTTATGAGAGCATAGGATCGCTTCAACGGAAACCTATTTTTATTTGTTTTGAAAATTTATAGATTATTCCAATGATGTCCAAATAATACATAAAAGATAATCTAAAGTATTTTTTTGACTTCCAGTAGAATACAATAAAAATAAGCCAATTTAATAATAGAAAGAATGCTCAAATTTTTCTTCAAACTCATTTATGTGTAGGTACCTTATAAAACCATCCATTCAATGCTCAATCTCTCAAGGCTAATTTACATTGGAGCCTGATCTAAGGACCACATGCACTCAAAGATATTCCAATTTGTTAGATGTGACCATGGAAAGCAAGAGCCCAAGAGGAAGAAGAAAAAATAATGATATTTTCATGGTCTATATGTAAATCCAATAGAGACCATAGCTACTCTATTGTTTAAAAAAAATTTAGATCCAATATATGAAACCATAAGATCAATTAAATTGACCTACTTGATGGTTGTGAGAGTTTCATTCATCATGGTCTTTTGAACTTCTATAAGGTCTACCTCAATGAAATGGTTAAGAAAAGAACCTCCTAAAAACTAGCAAAACAATATCTAATATGGCCACGTACGATTTTGAGTAGACTTGTCATCTACAAAAAATGGCATGGCCTTGGCCAAAGTGTAAACCCAACTTAGACCAATTAGTGCCTAAATCTCCACCAATTAGTGCTTCAATAATTAAAGAGTTCCTTGGTAGCTTAAAAAAATTAATTAATTTTTGCCAAAATTTTATTTGGATATGCTAATAACTACCCATATACAAAAAATAATATATTTTTGGAATGAAATAGTCAAAACGTCTCTAACAAACATTAGATTTGCCCAAATTTGGATGAGGCCCTTATTTATTTTAGATACTAGCATGGATTCAAGTACATATCATGTAGATACACCTTTTGCAGGTCACTCTACCAAGAAGAAAATAGAATCTAAACATTGGTCCTTGAGTCTGGTGTAAACCAACCCTCAATGAATTGAGGAGTGGAAGTTGACTCTAAAACAATGTTTAGAGAAAATTAGTTCATTATTAGCCAATGCAATTGGAGGAAAACTAATTGCAATTTGAAAACTCATAACATTGTTTACTAATGAAGCAAAAGGCCCTTTCCCATCCTTGTAAAGAGGACCTCTACAATGTACAGAAATTGTCTTCAATGGCTCCTCTTGCACTCCAGTCCTAGAATTAATTCCTAAAGATTTTTGATATTACAAAAAATCTGGGGACTCTGGAGGGCCACTCCACAGCGCTCCAAGGACCCTGCAATTTAGGTTTTTTTTGCTGACAGATGATTTTTCCCCTATTTGCGCCCACCTTTCTGTTGTCAAATCTCAACAATGGTTTAAAATGTAGAAACAAAGGACTAAAAAATCAAAGTTAAGGTACTATAATGTACCTTAACCCTGATTTTTAAGACTTTGTATTTAACATTAAATTATGCCAAAATGCCAAAATGTCCTTGAATTATCTAAAGACCATTATCCACATTGATCTAAGGAAGGGGTGATATGTAATGGACTAACTTTGTTGACATTTCATGAGTTATAAGAAGAGAAGAGGAGGTCTTTATAGAATTGGGCTTGTGGTAGAGTTCACAACCTATGTGGTATATGTATCTTCACTCATTGAGTGAAGACAATGAGTGAAGATACATATACCACATGGGTTGTGAACTCTACCACAAGCCCAATTCCATAAAAACCTCCTCTTCTCGTCTTGTGACCCACAAGAAAAGTTCATATTGGTTTCAAAAAAGCCAAATTAAGTGATTATTGAAGCTAGTTGGCAATAGCAGAAAGCTTCAATAGCGAGTTAATTTGGCTTATTAGAAAACTTTAAGTTTTTTCAATGATGTCAAATTAAATCCTATTAAGCCAAATTTTGTGGCTTGATTGCATTTAATTTGACTTCATTGAAAAAAAATTAAGCTTACATACTGTTTTTAATGTTAAAAATTGCGGATATAGTAGTCCACTAGTGTTTAAAAAACCACGACAACAACAACAACAAATAGTCTCACATGTTAGACCACAATGAAATTCCTGCAGCAGAAAGTCACCTGAGCTGACACCGCGTTGCAGCTACAAATGTCAGGAATGCTATTTCAAGTTAATAGAGTTATGATGTTGTTTTCTTGCGGCCCTCCAAACACCTCAAAATTTCTATAGTGACTGTTTTCACCAAAAATGCTCTAAAATTGTCATTCCCAGTACAAGCACCAAATTTTTGAAAAATATTATTGTTGGACATATGTAACCATAGGGTCTTGTAGTACGTCGATTTGAAAAGACGCGAAAAAAATAAAAAATTTCCACAGTGTAGATAGCAAGATATTAGCATTTGAAATGACAAACCCCCTATTTTTGATCCTACAAAAAAATGGGCAGCTACACTTCACAAGCTCACATTTGTATGAAAAGATGTCCAAAATGGTGGTGCTTCTTTGGATTCATTCTTTGAGGCAGGTTGGCTACATGCTTGAAATTTTTTTAAACATTTGGAATTGTACAGTGTTCAAGAAAAAAATAGTAAGTAGAAAGAAGTAAAAAATGAATTGTAATATTAAATTGTTAAGAATTTTGTTATAAAATTGAAAAATTTCAATCCTAGTAGTTGCAATTTTGTAATAATCAATCTACACCTTATGTTTTTATTTATTTTCAAAAATATTGAAAATTGAGTTAAAAAGGGACTTCAAAGTTTATTTTAGAGTAGAAATTGTTTATGGGCCCGCAAACTAAAACTCCTCATAGCTCTCATCTTGTTATTCAACATGGAATGATTTAAAGCTTTACACGTATATTTAAATCTAGAAAAAGAAGTTCAAATTTTTAGTTCTTAAAAAAGTGATTTTTAAATAATTTTTTAGCTACCCAAGTTGCCTATAGTTTAAAAAAAAATAACATATCATACAATAATTTTTTAATCATATAGTCAAAAGTTATAAAAATTGTTGGGCCTTAAAGCTACTCCTTAGGCATATATTGTGTGAAAATTTCAAATAAAAAATAAAAAATTCCATTTGTAGTGAGCTACCCAAAATCATTGTGCTGCCAAAAAAATGCAATTTGGTCCTTTAAGGGCTAACTGATAAGTCCCTTCCGGATCTCTAAGTAGGCATAAAACCTTCCTAGCATGGGGAGGACCATTGCTTGGTTATACAGTGTCATGCATCCAAAATAAATAAATTTAAAGAATCAATAATATTTTTATCTAGTATAGAAATAGAGAAAGAACTGGACTCGGTACTTGAAAAAGCAGGAATTGAAGGGAAATATCTTGTAAAATTGGAAAAAAAGACTCTATTGACCAAATGCTGCTCTAGAAGTGACGGGCGGACTTCACAAGATCCCGTTCTGTTTTTTCAAATAGTCCCAAGTGAGCCACGGAGAATTGACACCTCTATTGCCCCATCAAAGGATAAATGTAAAAATTGCCCCCTATTTTGTGCCACTTAAATTTTGTATTTCTTCACATCCCTAGCTAATTTGGGGCCTCTAATTGCAAATAGGAATTCAAAATTTCAAAATATTACCACGTGCGGCAAATAAAATATTTCAATGTTTTTTTGCAAGGTTAAAACACAGGGCAACAATGGTGTCAATCTTCCTCGGCCTCTCAAGGCACAACTTTCAGAAGGCTTCACCAATCATGTCTCCATTAAGGTAACAGGTTCAGAAATCGCCCACCTAAGAGCTGAAACTGAATTTTGAGAAGGCGAAACTTCTTGAAATATTTTTCAGTAAATTTTCCTTGAAAGAGAAGTGGATTTGGCATCTAACCTAAGTCGTGTCATATTTTTTTGGAGCTTTCGAAAATTAGTTATGAAATTTTGAAGTTGAACTGGCATAGGGCTCCAAAATTGTCCACCCCTGAAATGTACATTGTTTGTACATCAATGAAAGCTATGAAGAAACAACATGTACAAATTGTGTACATTTTACAGTTGGGCGGTTCTTAATGCCCAAACTATTTGGAACCTTCTACCTTACAGAATATGAACTTAAGGCCAGTGCTCCCCGCCCTGCTGAAAGTCCTAACCGATCAATTCAGCTTAATTTACGTACCTTTCATGATCAATAATTGGCTACCGCCCCGTCCCAACTGGATCTGATTGCCACTCACATGCTCTTGAAGGTTTCAAGATTTCCAGCCCCATCAAAAACCCAATCAGTTCCCATTTGTTCAAAAAAATTAAAAAAACAAAAAACACCAATCAAAATGTAGAAATGAGAAGTTATTGGGATATGGAAATCGTTGTTTTTTTCCAAATATAACTTAACCCCAAACAATGGAAGCAGAGAAACCGCCTCTGCTGGATTCCAGGCTGATTATGGAGGCCAGATTGGGAGACACACGGACCTTGTCAACAAAGACCGCATAACATTGTTCAACCAATGAGGCCGGGGCTCCCTTTTGCATCCGAGACTCCTATAGTGAACAAAATTGTCTAATTATTGTTGACTTATGAGCCAACCCCAACCCTGGAATTAACTCATAAGTCCCTCTATGGTATTTAACCCATAAACGGTGTTGAGGACATTTTCCAACCGATGAATGACAAAGAATTTCTCCATGGAGGATGGAAGTGCAACTATTCATCCTCCAAATTTTGTTTGAAAAGGTTCAACTTCCAATGAGTGCTTTTGCATTTATTTTTTAAGCCAACAATTCACAGGGTATCCAAACAAATGATTTCCATGGTAATCGGCTTGTCCTTTAAGGATTAACAAAGATTAATACCTTCCCAATATGGAAAGGATCATTGCTTGATTATACAATGTTGTAAAGTAGGGACATTTGGGGTTGTCATCCTAGTTGTTTGTTTGTTTCTTTCTTTCTTTCTCCGTTTTTATAAAAATTGTCATTGTAATTTCAAAGTTTCAATGTGTACCCTTCCAATCAAATTTTTTTTCCATTTTGGAGAAGGAGCCATTTGCTTCTTCAATACTCATGTGATACTTGGATGATAATTGGTAATATCTATATGAAAAGTAGATATATATCTAGGTCAAATTTGGCTATTGGTCTTAAAATACAATAGTAATCTAGCTATTTTGACCTCCCCAAATGAAAATTTCCTTCACAAAAAATAGCCAACATCATTTGATTGTAAAGTTGTCAATTAAAAAAAATACTATCCCCATTTGCCACCCCTAAAATGATTGACAATGGGCACATATCGGTACTGATTACAAGTTTACAACGATATAAGCACTTGCATATTTTTGGCAGCATTTGGTCCCATGTAGCCTACTAATGAACTTTTGAACCTTCAAGACATTGCCAACATGGTATCCAATTAACGCAATTTTTTGGATGCATTGGAACCCTCTTTTAGTTACCAAAAACATATAACAATTTGATTGATGAAAAAACAACACTCAAACAATAAATATGAATATTGATTAACCCCTGAGTGTTCCAAAGTCCATATTCAAAACGATGACACAAGGCTTGAGGGCTTAGTTTCATCTAGATATTCATTAAAATATTACTTTAATCTATGTAGACAACTTTCTTTGATAATTGATTTGATAAGCTTCATTTCAATAGTTGGGCATTAAATTCAAAAAGATGATTTTTATGGCTTATGTTTTCCTTCCCCTACAAAGCTTTCCGCTCATCAAAAGGATGTTTTTTGGTCCCTACAGGCAATGCAAGGTTAAGAAGATGCACACCAACTAAGCATCATGTCAATACCTAGCTCTCCATCATCAACCAATAAAACTTTGAATCTTCACAACTTTTGTACAAAAAATCCCTCAAATGCATTCTTTGGTGCATTGGAACCCTCTAGTTGCCTCCCTCCATGATGTTCCCCGAAAGTAAGCCTAGAGAGATAGTCCATGAATAAAACTTTGAACCTTCTTAACTTTTGCATACAATACTTAAACAATACATTATTTGGTACATTGGAACCCTCTTCCATTTCCCATCAAACTCAGTCAAACAAAATTATGACCAGTAACAACGCTCAATGCTAAAACTAGCGATTATAAGTGCCCTAGTTTCCTCCCTCCGTGTCGTTCCCTAAAAGCAAGCCTAAATAATTAACTCATGAATAAAACTTTATTTTTTCCCCTTGAAACAAATGGATATGTTCCATTGATAGAGGAAAAAGTACAACAAACCGAGGGAGCGCTGAAATAAAACTTTGAACCTTCATAACTTTTGCATATAATATCCAAACAACGCATTCTTTGGTGCATTGGAACCCTCTTCCATCTCCGAAGTCCCATAAAACACTCAATCAAACCAAACTTTGACTAAACCAAACACTCAATGCTAAACCTGGCGATTCCAAGCGCCCCTATTTCCCTCCCCAGGAGTCTTTGCCCAAAAGCAAAAGCCAAAGCCTAAATAAATAGATAGCCTGTGCAACGCTGTCTGTTTCTGGGGCGTCCCCTTCTGCAAGGCTTCCTTCCATTCGTTCCGTAACCCAAGCGCTAACTTCACTTACATACACCAGCTCATCCATCGTCCAGACGTCCACAACAGGCTGCCATTTTTTCAGTTCCCTGACAAAACGCCACAAACTGCTCAGTCATTGCTCATCATCTTTCCACTCGATCGATCCCTTCCCACTCTTCCATCACTCACTCCGCGAGTCCAAATCCTGGCCAGCCAGCTCTCCATTGCCGTCCTTTTTGCACCACTCTAGACTCTGCACTGATTGCCGCTATAATTCCTAGCTAGCTTAGCTGCCCTGCCCTGCCCCGTCCCCTCACTAAGTTATTCTCTCTCACTCGCTAACTCCTGCTGCACAGACACGAACAGAATCGAAGGAGATTGAAGCTCAAGCAACGTAATCAAAGAAGGAAGGGAGTGTCGCACGTGAGAATCAATCGACAGGGGTCGATTCTGTAGAGAGGTTCCAGTGGATTGATTGGACTTCACGTTAGGAATTTCATCTTTGAGTCCTTTTCAGGACTGAGTATCGACTGATCAATATGGGGCTTTGATGTATTTGTTGTGGAGGAAGGAATTGAATTGGCAGTGGTGGCTTGGACATGGCGTAGGGTTTGGGGCTTCTCTGCGTGCAGGTGGAGCTCAGTTGCAGGCTAGCTAGGGGGATTATTACGTGTCCTTCTGTGTTACGAAGAGGGCAAGATTGTGCATACAGGGAGCCAGGAACGGTAACTTTTGCATTACTTCAATTCTGACTAGCTATTGGAATTTGCAATGTTCGAGTAGAAGGGTCCTAACCGACAGAGGCTTTGATGGCATCCATCCTAGCTAGTTGTCTCCAAGTCGTCTAAATTGCGACCTGCAGTTAGTAAGTAAGTGTGTCGATCACTAGCTGCGAAACTCCGATTGTCAATCTCACTCTTAGCGTACTGCAGGCTGGTGAATTAACTACAGAAGCAGTGAAGCGACTGAAGTTCATATCTCTTGGATTGTCACGAGCTGATTATTGCAATTGGCAATTCGGACATTCACCGACCTTGAGTAGGACTCAAAATCAAAAGAGTGGCCTCTTAGTGACTCATAATATTGCGACCTGCATTAGTAAGTAAGTGTATCGGTCTCTTGCTGCAGAGCTTCAATTGTCGATCTCACTCGTAGCGTAGTTCAGGCTGGGGAACTACAGAAGCAGTGGAGCGACTGAAGCTATGTATCGCTTGGATGGTCACTAGCAAATTGTTTTGGAATTTGCAATCGTGGACATTCTCTGATCTCGAGTAGGACTCAGAATCAAAAGAGTGCTCTCTTTGCGACCTGCGGTAGTGCTGATTGTCCATCTCGGGATCCATGACTGGAGCCAGGCGTCAATTGGAGTCGTCATTAGGTTGAGAATCCTACTGAATCGATCTGCATGACCTCGTCGCCATGGAAACACAGTTGCAGTCCGAATTGCAGCGAGATTCTATTGCGAATTCCACACAGGAGCGGCCCCCATCGTCCTCTATGGGCTGGCCTTTCGGTCTTCCGACTTGCATCGCCATCCAAACCCCAAGCCCCAACTCTCCCCATCTCTCTCTCTCCCAGCCCTCCCTCGCCCCATCCCCATCTCTCGCCTTCCACCAGCAATTCATGAACCTCCAAACAACTTTCCTCCTCCCCTTCTTCTCCGACGCAGCAGAGTCTTCAAGCTCCGACTCCGACTACTCGCGCTCGGAAGCCGCTTCGTCGTCGTTCTTCAAAGACTCACGGCGCATCACTCTCGGCAGCCTCATCGGCTTACCCATGGACCACTCCTTCCACCACTTGGAAGGGTACCACGGGGTCTTCGCCACCACCACCACCCGTCGTCGCTGCGCAATTCAACTCCCCTCGTGTGGAATTCTTGAGCTTCTACGCTGCGGAACAAACTCTGTATCCACGAGAGGACCGGAAATTAGGGATTCAGAGCCAGAAGCTGACATTGAAGCTGTGACGACGACTCCTGCTGCTGTGACTGCGAGAAGTTCAGGTTCGCTTGCGGCGATTCTGCAGCTCGAGATTGGCGATAATGATAACGACGATACCTGTGGGAGTATTTTGGATACGGTTTCGAATGGCAGCAGCCATAGCCCAGACTGGAACGGCCAATTCGTGTCGTGCCATAGCATTCTCTCAGAGCCAAATGGTGGGTCGCCGAATTCGAAATCGCTGGCGACGCCGAAGCAGGATTCGAAATTGGGGCAGGATTCGAATTTGGTGCAGAAAACAGCGCAGAGGATGCAGCGGAGTACGAGTGTGAAGTCGTTCTTCTCATCCATCTGCTGTCGAATTGATGCGGTTCAGAGGCCCTGAACCGCATCAATTAGTGATGGAATTGTGAGACAATTTGGTTGTAAATAGTGATTTTCAAATGGATTATGATACAATGTCCGTTGATTTTATTGTAGTCCAAATGTTTGGAAGCGGGGGGTATTGTACACTCAAACTCCTTTACCGTGGCTGCTCGGAACAAAGGCATAGGAAAGGTCAGTAGTTTGAATGTAAGTCAAGTGTGCTCCAGTCAATAATATTGTGACAAGGGGGCAAGATATTCTAGAATGTCATTGAAGAGGTATGAGTGTAGAAGGTTGGGCTTGGGAATCTTTGCATTGGTTGATGGTCGTCCACCAATGGAGGTCTAGGTCTCTGAAATTTGGGATGGAAATGTGAGAAGCTTTGGTTGTAAATAGTGGATTTCAACAGATTATGATACAATGTTGTTAGATTTTTGTTGTAACCCAAATGTTTCAAGCGGTGTAGAAAGTTGGATTTGGGAGATCTACTTGATGGATGGATTGTCTACCATTGGAATTGCGGATTTGGGAATTTGAGATGAAATTGTAAGACAATTTGGTTGTAAATAGTGATTTTTGATGAATGATGATGCAATGTTGATTGGTTTTGGTTATGGCCTTAATGTTTCAAACAATTACAATTTATAATGTTGGGTTTGGGGATTCTCTTCGTGATTGATGAATCATCCACCGTTGAAGTTCCAAAATTGTGAAATTGGGATGGAATTGTGAGATGATTTGGTTGTAAACAACACTTTTTGATAAATTATGATGCAATGTTGTTGTCCCTAACGTTTGGAACATTGTAGAAAGTTGGAGGTTGTAATCAATTCCAGCATATGAATTTCAGATTTGGAAATTTTTGGGGATGGAATTGTGAGATGATTCGGTTGTAATTAGTGGATTAATTTGTGATAAATTATGACAAAATGTCTGTTGATATTGTTGTTGCAGCCCTAATGTTTCCAACGAACTGTGTGCAAAATTGGGGTTTGGGAATCTTCTTCTTCTTCTTGTCCTTGTGCACAAGCCAGTAGTCTCACTGCGGTTGGTTGTTTCTGTCGTTTCGCTTGAAGCCACTCGTGTGACTGATGATCTTTCCGAGTTCCCGTGAGATGTAATTATGTAGGGAGGACTCTTTGAATCAATCACTGAAGCATGAGTGTGCCGATGGTGGTGTCAGTAAAAGTTGTGCGTTTCAGATATGGGAGATCACACGGGCTTGCTTTTTTCCTTTTGTTTTATTTTGATTGAATGAGTGCACGTACGGTGATCATATGGCCGGGGGAGGGTTTTGTCAAACCTCGATCATGTCTTCCTACACCAATGTGTCAGGATTCTGTCTTCCTACCTCGCATTGAAAACTAACGTAATCGTTTGGTCACAATGAATCGACTTCATTGTGGAGAGAAAAAGTCTTCGTGCACTTCACGAGAAGAATCAAGCAGGGTGGGTTCGGTTGATGGTTGCAATATAATCCTTGTTGTGTCTGAGGTTAGAGTATGCTCTAAAAGCAACTATTTAAGGTCTGGTCCGCCTTTTTCATAGGTTTGCATGAACAGAAAATATTTTCTTTTAAACTCATTTTTCAAAGAAAGAAAAATAGATGACAAATGCAACATAAGTGATTTCATATTTTTTGATGTATTCTTGAATAAGTTATGAATTTTCAAAGATATATGTTGTAGATATGTATTTGTGACCCTAGGTCTCCCAAAATGCGTCTACTTGCAAGTTCTAAAGGGAGTTGAGGAAATTAAGGCCAATGATTGGCTCTTGCAATAAAGAGTATTTTTTTCTCAATTCAATAATAGCTAAAGAGGTTCATTTAAGGACCAAATCATATCCATTCAGTAGCTTTTTATAGGAGACATTTCAAGAAGACAAGAGTTTTTAAGGCATACTACCTTACTATGATCTTGCTTGAGGAAAAAAACAAAATTAGTTGCAAGGGTTGAATATCCAACTATTAATTCAATAGAGGAGGTTACCACTTCACATGTTTAAGGAAAATTGAAAGTATTTATTTGTACTAAAAGAGGCAACCCACTCTTGACCACATAAGTAGATACACATATTAGCAAGGCGGGTTTCTTTAGTGGAGAAATTTTCCCATATGTAGAAATAGAGTTCAGAAGGTTTTCATAATTTTTCATATTTTTATTTCTCAAAACATAATTACTATGAATTTTTAGTTGAAGATTTTCTTCGACCCATATCGGTCATATAGACCTTCATATTTCCAACCAAGGGCTAGTTGTAAATTTCACCAAGGGTTGGTTGTAATATTGAACATATTACAACCAATTGCAACATGCCACAGCTGCGCTAGGAACTATGCCATAATTGATCATTGTTAATCTCTTCTTGTATAGAAAGAGAGCAATCTACATTGCCATAATGGGGGGTGATCAGGAATGGGTTGCCTCCCTTACAAAACTAACTCAAAAGTAGAGTTTGTGGTGTACATGATGATGAATGCATGAAATCTGGATTTCCTTTAAAGTTGATTGTGACTATAGTTGATTGACCCAAAATAACAAAGATCTTCATAGTCAAGATCGAGTGGAGTTTCCTGCAGAGTTTTTGACCAATTGTATGCTCCATGTAGAATTAGTTTGATGTAGAATTTTGAATCTCATACCTTTTTTGAATTGTGTTTGCAATGAATAACTAATATTTCCAATGTATGACACAATTTAGAAGTACTATTAGACACTTTTTGTAGTGGCTTTGACCATGGCATACCAATGAGGTGGTCATGAGTTCAAACCCAAGCACTGGTTAAGTGCTGACTGAAGCATAGTCTACTAAACTATAGTATTTGAGAATTTTTTCGGGGAAGGAACATGTCTGTTCTTTATAGGGTCTACTTCCTAATGGAGTCATCAAGGATGGAATTTGCCATCTAGGTCCATGAGGCTTAGATAGTTGATCCATTCCCAATAGATGCTTCATTCACAACATAAACTTCCTTCTTACATTGAAGTTAACTATTAAAATCTCAAAGTCTTTACGCGGACTCTTGGAATTTTGGATAGGCTTGTGTGAACTCAATTTTTGACATGATTTTTTGAATTTTTTTAAAATATAGGAAATCAGATTAGCTTTGTGGGAATATAATTTTTATTTCAATCAGTACGCTTGAGTCCAAAAAGCAACTTGAGGGGTAGCATATAAAAATTCACAAAAAGTTTAATTTTTTTTTATTTTTAATTTTTTTCTTAAAGATCATACTTTTGTCTACATCTAAAACTTTGATTCATTCTATTTGAACTAGTGATGAGAAAGTTATAGACAATCTTGTTTTTTGGACAATCTAAGCATCTTCTTGAAAAAATAACTAATAGAGTTCATTTTTGAATGCAATTTTTATAATTTTTCAAAAAGAATTGTGTTAGGCAAGGTTAGGTTTCCTTGCTAGAACAATCTTACCGATTGAATTATTGTGTTTCAATTCCATTTTAGAGCTATTAATGGTTTGTTTTTTCCTTCAATCTTGAACCTACTTCTACTTAACAATTTTTTAAGGAGTGAAAATTAAATGTTTTTTGGTTGAATTTTTTTTCCTAGATTCTCAACTCATTTATTCAACATAAAAAAAATTAGAAAATCAAAATCAATAATACAAAAAATTTAAGATAAGAAGGTTTAAAGCCAAAAAATTTAGTGGAGCAAGGTGTCAAAAAGCTTGTTTTCTTCACTTTAAATGCAAATATCTTGCAATCTATTTAGTCAAAGTTTTCGAAAAAAATTCCACGCATTTGTGTACTAGTGTAATACAAGATCCTATGATTAGATATGTAAAAGAAAACAATTTAAATTTTTCTTGCACTTTGCAATAGAAATGGCAGTTTTGAGTGTTTTTTGATAGAAAAAAGACCTTGGAACTTTAGGGGTTAAGTGATAATCATGAGTGACAAGCAATTAGTTGCTTTTAAAAAAAACTTATTTTCTTATTACTCATTAAGATTACCATTTGCAAGTAGATTTGACAACATCCATACTAGAGGCCACTAAATGACAAATGTTCTTTGTTCCAACATTTTGGGATATTTTTTTGAGTTTTACTAGCTATTTTCCTTTTAACCCCTAAAACCCCAAGGGTGTTATCTACCAAAAAACATTCAAAACTACCACTTCTGATGTATTCACTTAAGGAAACCAATTTTTTTGGGGAGGATGGTGGAATTCAACTGTAGGTTATTGTACTTAACTTGTCTAAGATCATGTAGTAAAATTTTCATCAAATTTGACCGTACGGATTGGAAGATATTAGCATTCAAAGTTGAACAAAAAGTTTTTTTTCAAGAAGATGCTTAAATTGCCCGAAAAACTAAGATTGTCCATAACTTTCTCATCCCTAGTCCAAATAGAATGAATCAAAGCTTCACGTATAGGTAAGAACATAATATTTTAGGAAAAAAATTCAAATTTTTTTTTTTTGACTTTTTGTAATTTTGGGGGGGCTGCCCGCCAATCTTCATTTCTTGCTCATTGTGCCATAACTTTTTCACCCGGCATCCGATTGAAACAAAAATTATATATCCACAAAGCTCTTGCAAAGCTACACAACCTCAAAAAATCTCAAAAAATTCACTTCAAGTTGAGACAATAGGAACCTATCCGGACCCAAATTGTCCCCCGAGGGAACAAGCGAGGTTTTAGGGGTTAATTCCCAGATTGAACCACTTTTTCATGTACCAAATCTAACTTTTCTTTCTATTTTGTACTCTTAATAATAAAAAATTATAAATTTTTTCACTTCTGATGTTTTCAAATTGCAACCAATTTTTTTCCCAATTCCACTGACAAACTGCGATTCCCCGAACATTGCTTTGTTCCATTAGCTCCAGCTTTTCCTAAACTGATAAAGACTGACGTAATGTCTATTCTGTAAGTCAGAAAGCCCTTCAGTGATCAAGGTGTTGTGGTGACTTTTCTTTGATTGAACAGATGCAATTTTCTCTGTGCAATGTTCAGCATAAAATAGATTTCAAAAGCACAGAAAACAATGAACAGTACAGTTTGCAATAGTCGAGAATAATACGAACCCGGCCTACTAATCAAGGCTTACCAGTTGGGATGCCATTGACCTTTCAAGGATTTCAAGCTCCAGAATGGCGTAAAGTCCCTGTCCCTCTATTATTAGCTAGAGAATGGAGACGAAGTGATCCTTAATTGAACTACTTTAGCCATCGAATGAATCAAGAAATATTTATTTATTTATTTATTGCAAGAGTCAATCATTGGTATTGATATTGATTTCCTCGCATTTTTATTTATTATTTATTATTTAACAAATAGGAGATTCATTGCATTAAATAAAATAGAATAAAAAATGAGTAAGAAGATTAGAAATAAAAAAGAATTAATAAGAACCTTTAAGAATTGGCAAAATGGGGGGGGGGGGGGGAGGGGGCA
Source organism: Antitrichia curtipendula (assembly GCA_951230915.1). Classification (NCBI taxonomy): domain Eukaryota; kingdom Viridiplantae; phylum Streptophyta; class Bryopsida; order Hypnales; family Leucodontaceae; genus Antitrichia; species Antitrichia curtipendula. Next base: position 12,942,310 of record OX579633.1, read on the forward strand.
CACTTATGCCATCTAATGTAATCACCTTCACAAGAGGCAAGTATCTTTGATTTAAGCCTTATCTTGTTGAATTTAATTCAAATATCAATGGCTTGATGCGGTCTTTGCTAGGTGGCCATTTGAGCCTTCAGTTAGAGCCAATTGAGGGGTCTAGAATTGAACCTCTAGTCTCGCAAAATCAAAGCACAATCCTAGACCTCCTGGATCCCAAATTAGAGGTTGCTTTTTGAACTCTACGTGGCATGAGGATTTTAGAAGTTTTCTTCTTCTCTGCCCGTAGTCAACTTGGAGGCCCCATTCAATTCCAAATCCCAATCAAGACCGGCTCTTAGGCAACTCGCTCTAATTACAATAATGTGTTCCAAAGAGCTCGTTGAGGAACCTACTGGATAGGGTTGAACCAAAAATATATAGAGTATGGTCAAAATGAACATGTGGTCCTAATAGTGGTTGTTCTTCCAGTAGGTGGTGGAAGATGGACTGCGCTTACTCCCATACCTCAAGGGCACGAGGGCAATGATAAAACTTATATATAGAAATTTTGTTGGAACCTAAGGTACAACAATTGCATCTAACATCAAGACCCGAGTTAATTTTTGCTCATCAAGAATGAATGGCCACCGCATTGTACCACATGCACCACATGTATACCACCTCATTTTGAGATTGAGCCTTGTGCTACACATCTTTCTAATTTGGTTCAAAGGCTAGAGGGAGTATGCATGTCCACTTTGACGGAATGGATTTCTTTGGTTGTCAAAGTTGGGTGAGGAGTCGTTTGCCACATGCTATCGTGCAACTTACATCTCTTTACAAGTTGCAAGTGGACGGATATTAGAAACCTATGGCCACAAATAGGTGCCTATGTCCTAAATATTTGGAAGCTTATAAGTAATTCAAAAATGATTAGAAAATACAAAACCACGGCTTGTGTTTAGTTCTACATCTATTTTTTTCTTTGAAAAATGATCTAAAAATATTTCTATCTATAGAAACCTATGGTGGTCCAACTATTAAATGGTGGTCCAACTGTTAAATGGTCACTTTTACAATGAACTACTTTAAGAGTATTAGAACATGCCTTGCAGATCGTGAAAATTTTACCCTCTCAATTTCAATGCATTAGAGAAAGAATGGAGCCTCAGTAGGGGGGGCAGAGTTGGTAAATTTCTCTCTTTGACACATTAGATTGTGATTTTAGTATTTTTTTTCAAATGTTTTTTCAAATGTTTTTTTTTTTTTTTTTTTTTTGCATTGTTGGTCCTTCTTGAGGTCCTTTTGAGGTCCCATTCTTTCTCTACAAAAAGTTGAGAAGACTACAAAAGACTTTGAGTTTTTTGATGATGGAAAATCCTTGCAAGGAGAAAAGTTTCTCCTCGTGACACGTGAGAAAAGAGGATGAAAGATACAATCTCAACTCATCATTTGCTTGATCTTCAACCTCAAGAAGGAAGGTAAACTTTAAAAGGCAAATAGAATTGAGAAAGTCAAGAATATTTGATTATCAATGGATCTACAAAAATTTATAAAATTGACGCAATATGGTCAGCAACATCAAGAAAATGAAGGGATCGCAAAAGTGGCGTGTTGCATGGTGCACTATATGGAAATGTAAACCTTCTTGAGATAACCCAAGACTTGCTCTAAATTTCCTATTGCGGGGCTAGATAGAGGGTTGCAAGGCATGAAGAATCTCTCTTTATGCATGTTTAGAGCTCAAATATTTTGCAATTGTTAGGCTTTTAGCATTTATTGTATGGTGTTTGGACATGACATAAATAATCTATGAATTCTCAAAGTTTTGATTATAGGTATATCCAAAATTGATCCAAAATTTAATCCCAAACACTCAACCATTCACCCATTGGATGATGAATGTTCTTAAGGGTGAGTTTCATCCAATTTAGTATTCAATTGAGGAAGCTTAAGTAAAAATATTGAAATATATTTTTGTAAAGAAGAAAGAACAATCTACATGAATCACTAATATAGATGCCCGGGGAGTTTACTTGAAGGGTTTTAAGAACTACATGAGTTAAAAGATAGAGATCCTTTAGTTGAATTTAAATAAATTCTTGAAAATTATTAGAACTAAGTATGCATTGTTTCATTTCATATTTCACATACATAAGTAAAAAAGGGTACATTTTTATGACCAATTTTTTTTATAACTTTTTTGCTATTAGCATGTTTTTTTAAGTTATAATACTTTTTGGCAATAAGGTGGATATAGAATCCTTAGATAAAAGTACCTATTCATAAGGATGTAGTTTAGGATATCAAGTAGGAGTACAAAGTATAGGATTTTGTTTTCTTTAGTAAAATTAGAACAAATCATTGGATCCTCCCTTGAAATTTATTATTTTCAATCTTTTCCACACCAATTCAAAGACTTAGGAAGTACCAGCTAGGATTTTCGTCTTCTTTGTTTTCAATCTTGTTTTCAATCATTGTACCATAGATTTTTTATTCTAGGATTTCTAAGACATTGTACTTTTTAGCTTTTAATGTTGTATATACTTAAGTGTGTGATGCATGCTTTGCACGGATCTCTCTACAACAACAGAGCCGCTTGTGTCAACTTTCAATGCATGAAAACATTGCTACCGTGGAGCAGTGAAATCCCCACATGAAAGTGATGGCCTAGGGTACTATGAAGTGAGAGGGCCTAGTTAGTTGCCCCCCTATAAGCTAGGATTTTGTTTATATTTTTGGCAACACTAATTACTAATTGCACCCTATTTAATTCACTCTTGACAAATTAGCCAGCATCGAGCATAGTCACGCATCCCATTTAATCATGGAGCTAAACCCCTTAAGTTCCTTGACTATATTTTCACCAAAAACGTTCCAAAATTGCCATTTCTAAAAGATATATTAAATTTGGAAGAAAAGAAATTGGGACATATGTATGCATACGATCTTATAGCACGGTGACTTGAAAACATGTGGAAAAATTTTCAGAAATTTTCACCACGTAGATTGCAAGACATAAGCTTTTGAATTCACATATTAAATCTTTATTTGGGCTCTACAAAAAATCAAGCAACCTGCACTTTACAAGGTCACATTTGTATGAAAAAATGTCTAAAATGGTGGTGCTTCTTTTAATTCATTCTTTAGGCAAGTTGGCTACATGCTAGAAAGATTTTAGATGTTTTGAAATTGTACGATATATAGGAAAAAATTAGTAAGTAGAAAGAAACAGAGAATGATTTAAATACAAAATTGTTAAGAATTTAGTTATGGAATTAAAATTTTCAATGCCAATGGTTGCAATGTTGTAACAAACAATCTACATCCTATGAGGGTGTTTTTTCAAAAAATATTGAAAATTGAGTAAAATAAAGGACTTCAAAGTTTATTTTAGAGTAGAGAATCCAAAATTGTTTGCAAACAACAACTCCTAACAACTTTTGACTCATTCATCAAAATGGAATGATTCAAAACTTTCCGTGTATACATAAACCCTAGAAAACCAATTTTAAATATTTGTTTATGAAAAAAGTGGTTTTAAAATCTGCTTGGATTACCCCATTTACGGAAAAAAAAATAACATATTAGGCCATAACTTTAGGCTTATATTACCAAATGTCATGAATTTCAGTACACATGAAAGATATTCCTTGTCTACACTTTCAATTAAAGTTTAGGCCAAATTTCAATTGAAGTTCATGGAGATCTCCAATCACACGTACTTGCTCCAAATTGCTATATTGCCAAATTTAGCATACTGGTCTTTTAGAGGTTAAACTAAGCAACTCTTCCTTCTTTCCTTATTGCCATGCCAATATGAGAAATGGCATCTCACCCCAAAACAATGAAAAAGAATACAAAAATGGTCATCTTCGAGCTCCAACAAAAACTCCTGTCTACTCCAAGTTGACGGGTATTTTGAGGAAAATGTGGTGAGCTCGGTGCTTGGAAGATCATGCCACAAGTGACGGTGTAGACTGTTTAACCCCTAAAGGTTTTTGACTATGTTTTCACAAAAAAACGCTCCCAAACTGCCATTTCTAGTACAAGTACCAAATTTTGGAAAAAAAACATTTTTGGACACAAGTAATCGTAGGATCTTGTAGTAAACTAGTTTGAGAAGATGTGGAAAAAATTTCAGAAATTTCCACCGTGTAGATTGTAAGATTATAGCATTGGAAGTGACAAAAACCCTTTTTTTGTCCCTGCGAAAAACCGGGCAGCTGCACTTCACATGGTCACATTTGTATGGAAAAATGTCCAAAATGGTGGTAACTCTTTGGTTTCATTCTTCAAAGCAAGTTAGCTACATGCTTGAAAAAATTCAGATCATTTGGAATTGTACAACATATAGGAAAAAAATAGTAAGTAGAAAGAAGTAGAAAATGATTCCAAACACTAAATTGTTAAGGATTTAATTATGGAATTGAAAAATGCCAATCCAAACGATCGTAATGTTGTAATAAACAATCTACACCTTGTGTTTATATTTTTTTCCAAAAATATTGAAAATTGAGTTAAATAAAAGACTTCAAAGTTTATTTTAGAGTAGAGATTCCATAACTACCTGCAAACTACCCACAACTAAAATTCCTCATAACTTTCATCTCATAAATCAAAGTGGAATGATTCAAAGCTTTCCTTGTGCACATAAATCTAGAGAACCAATTTCAAATTTTTATTTCTCTAGAAAATGATTTTTAAAGAAGTTTTTTTTGCTGCCCGGACTGCCCGCCGAACAATGAAAACTACATATCATACCATAACTTTTTAACCATGTGATCAAAAGTTATGAAAATTGTTGGGCCCTAAAGCTACTCCTCGGGCACATCTTGTGTGAAAATTTCAAAGAAAACAAATAAAAATTCCATTCATGGTGAGCTGCCCAAAAATGCTATGTTGTCAAAAAACGGTGTTTGGTCCTTTAGGGGTTAAGATCCCAGGTTTGGATCTTGAGATTTCAGCCCAATTTAGAAGTTTACGACCCATTTCCAACCACTTAAGGAATTGAGCATATTTGCAAGATGAGTTTGGTGAGGGAATTTTTTTTATCCATGTAGTAAAATCGCTTAATCTACGGAGCAAAAGAGGGGATGCTCTAAAGTTGTCTCCACATTGAAGATGCCCTTAATGGAGTAAGTTGCAACTTGAGTTCGAATTTTGGTAGACAAAAAGATACAAATCATCCCTTGTCTTTCTACAACTCTAGGTCGTCATTTGCAACATGAGCCTTTAAACACAAAATAGTGAAATTAGGTTGCCTTAACAATTAGGTTGCTTTAGACCAAGAAAGTTACTTCATAAGCCATCAAAATCAACAAATATTTCTACAAATATTTCCATTTGCATACATGGAGGTTCACGGCTTCCAATTACAACAACACCTAATTCCAAAATGATGCATTCGATCTTGAAACAAAAACAGTAAATATTTGTATAATGTCAAATGTCGAGAAATTAATATGGGGCAACCTAAATTCAGTATTTTGTGAAGCGTTAAATTGATTTAATTCGGAGCTCCTAAACAGGATTAACATAACATTCAAGAGCCTTCAGAGAGGCTGCCTTTGCCTCTCTGAAGTCTTCATCCACGAAATGCATCCACATGTTATTAATGTATGCTTCAGGACCGAGACAATGCCAGTACATTTACGGTGCGATCTATTTTTTTGGCTAATTCTAGGACAAAATATACAAACAAATAATTTTAAAGATAGATGGTCTGTCAAAACCCAAAGACTTCATTGGGTATACCAATGAAATCTAACCATTTGCCAACAACAATTTAATTTGATTTTTTTTGTTGGAAAGAGAAGCTCTTTATGTACACTTGGGGTGGTAGGAGATAGAACAACCCATGTGGGATATGTAATTTAGAGTTTGTAATTTCTCAACCGCTCATAGTTACGTCTAAAGTAGGAATTGTGTTAAAACTATAGTTTCACACCTCATTTAGGCATAGTGGAATACCTTGTTTCAAAATACTTTGAACTAAAATAAGTTGTGGAATCAAGTTAAATTTCATCTCCAAAAATCCGTTTGAGATTTTAATCTTCCACTCAAAAGTTATAGACAAATTTCATAGAGGGGTTTAAAAGGATTTTTTTTTTACATTTTCATACATCCTCTCTGAAATTTGTCCATAACTTTTGAGTGGAAGATCTAAATCTCAAACGGATTTTTGGAGATGAAACTTAGCTTGATTCCACAACTTATTTTAGTTCATAGTATTTTGAAAAAAGGTATTCCACTATGCCTAAATGAGGTCTGAAATTATAATTTTAACACAATTCCTACTTTAGACTTAACTATGAGCGGTTGAGAAATTACAAACTCTAAATTACATATCCCACATGGGTTGTTCTACCTCCTACCACCCCATATGTACATAAAGAATTGTCTTCTAATTCCAAGTCACTGAACATGAAAGGCTTACAATGCAAAGTGAGGAAATTCTGACATTGAAATTATTATCCGCACTGAATTGTTTGTCATTTTTTTTAAGCTATTTTTTTGGTTTTGTTGAAATTAAAAGTGTTCAATTTCCCAGTAACCCGATTGTGCAGTCATGACCTTGGCACTGAGCAGAAGTCTGACATTATTGACGCGTGGCTTATTAGCTAATGTTGGGTGTGGAATATTCCACACCATTTCATCGTTTGGATGAAATGATATGGAATATACCACATCATTCCGTCAGAGGGAAGGCAGCTGCTCTCACAGCTCTTGAATGTTATGTAACAAGAGTTAAGATACACTGTTTTAATTGCGCATTTAACTTAACATCTGCACTGGATGTGGATTCGGTGTTGTTGTTTTTTGGCTTTTTTTTTCACCAATGAAAAGAACTGGATTCAAATTTTGATCAGGCCCGTTAAGTTCTCGTGCATGAAAGATTGATTGATATGGATGGCTTGATTAGGTCACGGGAAGCAAGGCCCAGGCTAATCAATCAATTGTTCCGTTGTAACGAAGCTCATTCAAGTGTCTGACTGGATTATTTTAGTTAAAGCTGGTGAAGTCTTCATGACAGTCAAGGAAATTCAAGATAACTTAGGTGTTTCAACACGTGTGTGCATTAGCTCGATTTCTAGCTGCATTTAAACCTGGAAAAAAATAGTTTCAATAGCCCTGAAGACACGGGTGGATTCATAAGGAATGTGCACACAAAATTGCCACGTGGAAGGAATGATCTGTGTACATTTCGTGATAAAGGATCTGGCAAACCTCTGCACATTCCTCCCACAATTAAGCTTCACCCATGAACAATGCGGAGGACATTTTCTGGTCAATGAATGACAAATAATTTCTCTGCATAGGACATAGGACAGAAGTGCAAATATTCATCCTTCAAATTTTGTATGAAAAAAGAAAGGTCTTCTCTAATAGTTTGTCTTCCAATGAGTGCTTTTTCATTTTTTTAAGCCAAAAATTCACACAGTATCCTGAACAAATGATTTCCACAGTGACAAGCTCATCCTTTAAAGCTTGATTGGGTCTTGTGTCTCACTCATGTTGGGGAGAGGAGTGGGATGCCCTAAGTTAAGGTAGGGAAGCCAATAATGATTTTGGGGGATTTTAGAAATAATTTTAAATCTGGACACCCTAAGAGAAAATAGGAAGGTAGACCGACAATGTATTAATTGTAGTGACCAACTTAAATTGGCTATGCACACAAAAAATGTACCACAAGTATTGCAATTCTTAAGATTTTTATTAATTAAAATACAAAGGGTCTATAGAATTTCAATTTGAAACCCACATAAAGTAACAGGCAAGGCAAACATTGAGAAAAGCTTAGAAGCTTCCTTTCTAAATCCTAATAATTTCTTAACCCCTAAAGGACCAAGTGTCCGTTCAACGTATGCAAGAAATCTCGGGTAGGTTCCTACAAAGTCATTTTTGGTTGGATGTTCATGAAATTTGGATACAATGTGTAAACATGTACTTCCTTTGTGTAAAACTAATTTTTTTTCCGATTGGGTGGCTGGATCAAAAGTTATGTTGCCCTGAACTTTTTGGGCAGCTTGGGCAATTTGGGAATCTTTGGAGAATCTTTTCCAAAAAAGATCATCAAATTTTGAAATTTGGCATGTATGTAAATAATAAAATATGGCATACATTTGTCCAAAAAAATATGTATTTTAGTTGTCCAATCACATTCTACAAGGAATCAAACTTTGTTAGCTATGTTGGGGTAGTTTCAAGAAAAAATATTCTCTTCTAACTTCAAACCCTATTATCTTGCAATTAGTGAAGTCAAAATTCTTGAAATTTTTGCCAAAAATTCCAAATGTTAGTCTCTAATTTTTCACCGTTCGGATTTCAAATAAAATATTTCCTCATTACACAAAAAAATGACTAGTGTATTGCCAATTCACTAAACCTCCTTGCATTGAAGGGTGATTTAGAATAAGCTAGACTCTATATTATCTTCTAAATTTTTTTGTGAGTGAACCTAATATCATATACTGATGAATGGTAAAAGATCTCATGTTTGTGTAGAACAAAATGTTTACTAGCTCCAAATGAGCCCAAAGTCTGCTGACCCTGTTTCGCAGGATTGAATAAAAAGTTTTTTTTTTCACTTCAAATGCTATAATCTTTTAATCCGTGCGGTGAAAAGGGTTGAAATTTTTTTGACACTTTGGAAAAATAATTTACTTTAGTTTTTTATGGTTGAAGTTCCAAAAAAAAGTTTTGATTTTCTTTTTTGAACAACATACCAAAAAGTCGCAGTTTTTGGAATTTCTCCCTGGAAAACCCCCATGGTCCTTTAGGGGTTAACAATGCCCAAATTAATCAATTTTTAACAGGGATCTTAAAATTGAAGCACTAAGAATGATTGAGAACTAAGCTTTGAACAGCTCCACTTTTCTAACGTCAAAATTGGCACCAATCCTCCCTTCTTCACCCTTGTAAAGATTCCAATATGCATACCAATCACAAAATCATCCACTTAGCTGCCAAAAAATTCAAGTTACCTAGTAATAGAAGCATTTCATGGACAAAGATGAGAAGTAGATTTAAATTGAAAATTTATTTGCTATGAAACAATAACCACTTTGATCTTAAACCCTAAAGTTCCAAGATCATATTCTCTATAAAAAATCACTCAAAACTAACAATTTCAATACAAACAACAAAAACTTTAAAACTTTGTTTTTTTGCATAGCCAATAGTAGGATCTTGTACAAGACTATAATAAAAATGTCTAAAAGAAATTTTAGAGACTTTTACCATATCGCTCGCAAGATATAAGCATTTAAAGTGCATAAAACATGCTTATTGTGGCATAACTTATGCTCCCACACACCGATTGAAATAAAAATTATATTTCTAGAAAACTAATCATTTTTCCTATCTTCAAAAGAAGTTAAAAAAAATCTTGCCAAATATTGAGATGATAGGTAGAAGCCTTAATCTTCATGAATCCTTCTAGGAGATTTTTGGAACCTTAATGGTTAACATGATGTTTGAATTGGTACTAATCCTCTTATTTTTAGCATGTGATGATGCAGAGCCTATATAATCAATCAAATTCTTATCCTTGTTGAGAAGAATATGATGCTTCAAAAGCATTTATCATATTCAAACATATGAGAAATGTTTACAAATTCATATAAACTTTACCAAGAGGTTGTGAGTGTTTGTTGGAGAGAAGAGCAGCCAAAATACATACTCTAGGTGATCAACCCAACATTTGAAGGCTACATGAGCACCAATTGGTTCCATTACAAATATTTGTACCAAATCATATCCCATATTTTAGGCAATTTGAATTTTTGTACTAGCCAAACTTTGGCACCCTAATAGGAAGGTCTAGGTAATATTAGGCGCTTTAATTGATTTCATGTTGTGTTTTTTTCTATTGGAGCACAAACTAGTCTTTTTTTATAGAGAAAAATGGCTCTATTTTGCTAGAATTTTCAAAAAAATAGAAAGCAATGATGAAGTTTTATATAAAGTAGGCAATAACTTAACGCTCAAGAGACGGGAGGCATGAGAACTTTAACCCCTAATCACCCAAGGGATTCCAACAAAACACAAATGTGTTATAAAATATAAGTTCTATAATTTTTTTGAAGTTTGCATCAAAGAAGGTAATGTGAAGGATGAAAAAGTAGAAAGTATACATATGTCAAACTTAGAAATTATTTTTAGATTCTCTGCAAATGAATTTAAAAGATATAGCTTCAAAAATTCACCATAAAAATAATTTCTATCTTTAGCATTTGAATTTTTTTTATTGGTCAAAATTTTATTTTTGGTGAATTTCTATTGATTTGTGAAAAAATGTGTAAGATTTAGAAATGAAAACACCAACCCTTTCCCCAAATAGTAATTTTTTTCAACACTAGCCAATTCTAAACACTTTATGCTATATTGCTATTTCTCTTATAATTTTTGTTTGAGCGTAGTGATCTTAGTTTTGAATATAAATACTGAAAGACAATCCAATTTTTATTTATTTTTAGATTAATTTTAATTTTAATTTTTTTGCCCGAAAATTCTGCCCAAAGTCAAGCAATGACCTAAAAATGGTCGCTTGAGCACTTAGGGGTTAAGGTAGACTAGCCCATTTCCATTTGCTACCCGATTCTATCATCCTACTTGAGACCCCAATTCCGTCCAAAAAATCATTCAAATCTGTTCATTTTCTAATAACATTGTTGCTTTAATGCCAACAAGGTGTAACAATGTTTCAATCTTTCAATGATGAACACTTAAGTACTACTGGATACATGGAAGAGCAATTATAGGTTGTTTATAGGATGTTCATGATTCCACTCTATGAATGGTTTTGTAATTTCAAAGCAGACCACTTCAGAAATTCACAGAAATTATAATTGTAATTAAAAAAATTATAATTCCACATGGTTTTGATTCATGAAACAAGTGCACACCTCTAAAAAAAATATATGTAAGGTAACAGGTCCAGAAATCGCCCACCTTAGAGCTGAAAATGAATTTTGGGACGGCAAAACTTCTTGAAATATTTTTCAGTAAATTTTACTTGAAAGAGAAGTGGATTTGGCATCTATCCTAAGTCGTTTCATATTTTTTGGAGTTTTTTTTAAATCAGTTATGAAATTTTGAAGTTGAATTGGCATAAGGCTCCAAAATCGTCCACCCTGAAATGTACACTGTTTGTACATCAATGAAGGCTATGAAAAAATAGCATGTACAAATCGTGTACATTTTGCAGGTGGACGGTTCTTAATGCCCGAACTATTCTCGAGCCTGTTACCTTACCCCTCTTGGAGTTGGCCCCAAGATATTCAAATTGCTAGTGTGTAGGGTAAATAGTCTTGTCTACGTTATTGGAGGCAATGCCCAGTCTGACTCCTCATATGTTGTCTGAGTACTCAATGAGCAATGATGTTGTTGCCTTGAACAGTGAACTTTGGCAGAAGAAGTCCTGAAACTCCTCATATTGCATTCATAAAAATTGAAGGTCAAGTCCTCGAGATGCTGCTGGTGCCAAGTGTGGAAGCTTTGGAAGAAGTTGGTAAGGAGAGTTCTGGAGATAATGCTCGTGCCAAGCGTCAAAGCTTCGGAAGAAGTTAGGAGGCTTGTCATGGGACCATCTTAGATATTACATACAGCGACTTCATGAAATGAGTCTATGTGAGTATTTAGTTTACAAAAGTGACAATGTAGAGTATGAAGAATCTAAGCAAGAAATTTTGAACATGAAAGTTTGAGAGCATAAAGTAACACACAACCTCAAGAAAATTGAAAAGAGATTGCCATTAGAGTTTAAAAAAAATACATAATGCTCAAGTTGACTATGTCCATAGACTCATTTTTTGAGGTGTCTTGAAGTCTAGCACTCATCTGAAGTTGCTTGAAACATTGCCTCAAAAAATGAGTCTATGGGGGTACATGCACATTTGTGATCTCAATTCACAATGAAGATATTATTTTGCTGAACCGCCATGTGTAATATGTTAATAGTGCATTAGGCACTATTCAAACCAAATTTAGGTTGCAACAACTTTTTCTTCTCCAGCTGGCCTTAATTCATGCTCCCTGATAGGGGCATTGACTCAATTCTGGAGGTCGATGTAGTTCACAACTTAACTCTTAAACGATGAGCGGATCACCATGGAAATCATTTGTTTGGGTACCTTGTGAACTGTTGGCTTAAAAAAATTAAAAAAACACTCATTGGAAGACAAACTATTGTAGAAGATCTTCCCTTTCCACACAAAATTTGGAGGATGAATAGTTGCACTTATGTCCTACATAAAGAGACTCTTTGTCGTTTATTGGCTAGAAAATGTCCTTTGCATTGTTTATGGGTTAAATTTTCAAAGAATCTCCAAAAAAAATTTGAGTATTCAACTACACATGAACTTCTTTGGTATCATTCTCTTTGTCCTCACAAGATGCACCTATCAATTTAAGTCGATCTTGAATTTTGAATCACAATTTGAACTTGTAGTTTTGCATTAGAAAGTTTGATAATTTTTTTTGAATATTGGTTTTGAGGTTGTCCATGACCTTGAGGAGGGAGGAAGCTCACCATTGAATGATGGTTTGAACAAGCTACATGATGCCCATTTAAAGAAAGATTTTGAAATCCAACCTTGGGCAGCCCTTCCAAGCCCTTAGATGTCCTTTAAGGGTTAACCTCTAAGTACTTCAAAGTCCATTGTATATTTTGGATGTTGACCACCATGCTTCAAAGTAATGTTGTTTCTCATATAACTTCTCACTCATCCAAAACAATGTTTGAATCTTTGGAAGACATTCATCTTTTATGACCAATGTGACATAATTGAGATTAATAATATAATAGATGGTGCCCATGAGTAAGAGACATGGGATACATATGCATGAGGAATGCTTGTCGCATTCTAGGTTTTCATTGTGAACATCAGATGAAATACTTGAATGATATTTCTACGGGATGAAAACATGATGGATTTTGTAACAGGACGTGTTTAACATAATACATTTGAATGTGTAGAGATACAGTATAAGTAAGAACGTGCCAAAATTCAAGAAAGGCAAATTGTTAAGCGGAGAGTCGGGCATGACTTTCGTGAAGTTTCTTCGACCTATTTCATTGCATGGAGTACAGTTTGCAAGATATCTGGAGGTCGTCACCTCTCTGGCTTCCACTTCAGTTCACGGAACCATTCACCCAAGTATGATACTCCTCCCAGCTCCGAATTGTTTCAAGCAGCTGATGAATTGCACAAGGCAGCAGCGCTTTCAGGTAGGGGTTTCATTTTTTTGCTTGAGTGTATAGCATAGGTGTCACTTGTGCTCACTCGTTGAAGTCAATCATGGGATCTTGAGGTGAAGAGACTCTTCATTTACGCCAAACACTTATGGGTTGCAGTTCCTCTCTCTTGCTTGAGTTTTCATCTTCAATAGCCAACGGAGTTGCTCCGTCTGATGGAGAATTGTACTCCTTCAGCTATGCAATTAGGAGTATCAATTCTATCTTGCAAAAGAAGCTACTTTCAGAAGCTTTGTGTACTTTCTAGTGCTTTGAGAAAGAAGAATGAATCTGTGCACAGTTTGATAATCATCCTACAAATCACGGAACTTACAGGAATTGCAAGGTCTTTCGTCTCTTAATTGTAGGTTTGAATTTGGAGAAACTCCAAGTAATTTATATCTCTTGTTTTTTTTCGTGTTTTTTTCCGTCGTTTCAGAGGTGATTTTAGGTGAATGTATAGAGGAGAATCATTAGACCTCACTCCTAGTGAATTGCTTAACATCAATGGGATTCAGAGTAGTCACTTCCATAGGACTTCTCATTGTTGGACAGGCCTGCCTTTGTGCTGCACTTGCATTCTTCGACAATTCTTCCAAAGTTGGGAGCTGTCATCCACTTGGAAGGGCCATGGAAAACACAAACCTGGCGAAAGATGGGTGCTCTGATTTCCACACATCACCGGATGTTGAGAATACGCTGCTGAGTTTGGAATACTTCTCGACATGCATGGATCGAGAAGCTAGAGAATGCATTGCAAGAGTGCTTTTACTTGCAACACAGACTTTGAGATTGAATGATCAAAAGATTATTGGAGCCAACTGCGTCCAACTGATTCTGAATATTCCTTGGGGACACCTGTAGCAGCGGCGACCTCAACCGCCATCACCGGGAGAATGACTAGGCAACCGTTCATATTTTTTAACAAAACCCAAAGGGGCTAGCTGTGAAAGCCAATGAGGCTGGGCGGAGGCACGAGGCCCCTTCACATAAGCAAAAAACGAGAATTACAAGTTAAGCACGTCAGGAAAATTAAAATGCCAGACCCTAAGTCCCGGGTGCAAAAACACAGGGGACCAGAGCGACTCGAATCTAGACTGAATCAGGGCTAACTTATCAGAGTTCTTAATCCTAGCCCTAAAATCAAGACGAATAGCCATGCCGGCGTGGATGGTAGAAGACCAAGCAGCCTTCATGACGTGGGAGCAATTGAAGTCCAGGGTGCTATACTTAGAGTTACAGCGATCAACCCAGATGTGCCAAATGATAAAAGAGCGGAGAATGTCCCAAGGTTGGAAATCAAAGGTATATTTATCTAATTTGCTCATAAAACGAACATTGATCCTACCAAGGGTAACATCTCTGAAATGCCTAATTCGGGGAACTCCAAAGGGACTGCTGAAAAGGTTGAATCTGCTCCAAAGCACCTTTGCAAATTTGCATTCCCAAAATAAGTGTTTAGCAGTTTCCAATGAGTGGCCGCAAAGTGGGCAGCTAACTTGGGCAGAGGGTATCCGAATTGACAGCCAGTCCCCTGTCACAATACCTTTGTTAAGGATTTGCCACATCAACATAGCCGGTTTTCGAGGTCTAGTATGGTGCCAAAGAAGATCGTAGGTGAAGGAGATCTGGTCGTTTGAAAAGTTCTGGTTGATCAAAGATTGAACACCTTGAGGGATATCAATCCTTTTCTGTAAACCAGTGATGTAACCCCTTTTTACCGTATAAGCAAAGAAGGGTTCAGATTTAAGCATCCCCGTTTGACCCCAGCACCATTCGCCTGGATCCCATGGAAGATCTTTAAGATTAGCATTACGAAAATGCCATATAGAATCCGGGTTTGAGGGAGGCTTAGGTGGGTTGCATTCCGAGAAGGACCGAGAGTTTGCCGACCATTGAATCACTCTGATCTGAAATAGATCTTCTTCAGGAAGTGGACATTGGACGGTATCTTGAACCAACATCTCCGAGCCTTGTTTCGTTGTGTAGCTTATCACTTCTCCTGTGGAACGATTGTGGAAGAAAACACGTGGGCTACGTTTCTGTTTCAACCATGCTGCATCTCTTCTATCTGGGTAAGCTCGCGGATCCCAAGGGACATGGGAAAGAATCTTCAGACGACGTTTCCTCCGAATTTCCGTAATCGCTCCTCCTCCAGGAAGACGTCTTTGTATGTCTGTATCTGAAATCCAGTCTTGTTGCGCCTCATCCCAGAAATGTCTTACCTGGTTTAAGCCTTCTTTAGCCCATAAGTGAAGACCCATATTAGGGCCTTTACCTAGAGGTGTGTTGTCATCTTCCATGATAAGAGGGTTGCCGAATAGCGGCTGCCTTAAAATTTCAGAAATGATTGTTGGCTGCTGATGAATTAGATTCTCCCTAATGCCGATGAAAGCCTTGATGCACGAGGTAACTAGAGGGGAATATTGATCAGATTTCAAGCCTTTGCTAAACAGCAGCCAGGCTGGGGATTTGTGCCACTTCGAGTCTGCAACAGGCTTTCCTTGATCAATGCGATAACGCATTAACGCCTTCCAAGGTTCCTTCCCCGGAGTTAGGCTTCTAACCACTAGTTTTGCAAGCAAGGCCTGGGACTGAAGGAAAGGGTCGATAAGGCCTAAACCTCCTTCCTGGATGGGAAGAATGCATGAAGACCACCTTACTCTGGCTGGGGTTTTTGTGCCTTCCTTGCCCGTCCATAGGTATTGAGAGATTAATCCTCTAATTTTATCACTGACTTTCAGAGACAGACCGCAGCAGGCAGCTATATACCAACATGTGGCTAAGAGGACTTGGTTCGCAATCAGAACTCTTCCTGCCTGTGAAACTGTTTTTGCGGCCCACTTTCTAAGTTTGGAGCGTAAAATATCAAGTAGGGGTTCTGTATTCGCATCCTTCGGAAGACGGAATCCTATTAATGGACCTAGGTAACGAACACCCGAGCCTTCGGGAACCCACTGTAAACCTAAATCCTCTCCCCAACTGAATTGCCTACGCTTCCGAGAGGCCCATATAGCTCTGGTTTTATTCCAATTCACTTTTGAGCCAGAGGCTAAACAGAAGAGATCCCAGAGGGAACGCACTCTGCGCATGTTTTCCTTAGATCCCAACAGGAACAGGGAACAGTCGTCCGCAAAGGATGAGTCTGTCACCGTTTTCCCGTTTGGTAATCTGAATCCTTGGATGCCGTATCTTTTGTCGTCCATCATAAATCCGAGGGCATCAAAGACTATTACAAATAAAAAAGGAGCAAGTGGGCATCCTTGCCTGACCGAACGAGTAAGGTTAAAATCTTGGCCTTGTTCGCCGTTGACGATTACAGCTGAGGTAGGGGCAGTATAAAGTGACATCACCCCTTTTATGAAGTCCTCATTGAAGCCTCGTTTTTTAAGCACATCACGCATGAACGGCCATGAAATTCTATCAAATGCTTTTTCGAAGTCTAATAGCAGAAAGATCAAATCCTGATTGGTCTCCTCCGCATATTGCATCGATTCTTGCGCAAGGAAGATATTATCTATAATGCTCCTCCCTCTGACATAACCGGTCTGGTTTGGGCGAACTATTTCTGGAAGGATCGGCTGTAGTCTCCTAGCCAGGATTTTTGCTACAATCTTATAGAATGAAGAGAGCAAGGTAATCGGTCTGAAATTCTTGATCAGAGTGCAGTCTCCTCCTTTGGGCAGAAGAGTGATTATGCCGCGATTAAGCTGTTTTGGCATCTCTCCCTTTCTTATCACTCCTCTGACTGTCAAGAGGACGTCCTGCTCTACGGTTTCCGTGCATGACTTATAGAAGTCTGTTGGGATTCCGTCTTCCCCTGGCGCATGACCGGAGGTTAAGTCTGCGATTGCTTCTCGCAGCTCCAATAAAGTGACTTCCCCTGACAAGGCACTATTATGCCTGGGCAGCACATCCGTCGGGATGCTAGAGACTACTTTTTCCCGGGATTGCAGTACTTCATTGGACTCTCCATCGGCCTTGTAGAGCTCCTGATAATATGCCGTTATCGCCTCTAATTTATCCTTCTGCTCTGTGAGGATCTCTCCGTCTGACTGTATCTGCGGGATGCTGATCGGTTTCTGAGTGTCTTTAAACACCGAGAAAAATTCCGCTATACATCGGTCCCCATTTTTAAGCCATTTTGAGGATACCTTATGGTTTGCGCTTCCAGAGCCTCTAGAGTAAGATTTTGTAGCTCTGATCTGGCCGCATTGAAATCTTGGGAAGCTGCTTCATCTCCAGGGTGATCCTGTAAGTGTTTTTCGGCTAGCCTGATTCTCCTTAAGGCTCTGTTCTCTGCGCTAAACCTAGCTATTTTCTCCATTTTCTGAAGCTTAATAGCCTCCAGTCTAACTCGCTCTTGCGCCCTAATGATCCGTTCTGATAAAGAACCATGAATCTCCTCTGTGGGCTCAGCTAACTAGGCTTCGAAGATCCTGTTTCTGTGTTCCTGAGAACGAAGTGTGAGAGGTTTAAAGGGTTCAGACCGATGAATTCTGTGTTCCGTAGAAAAGATTTTAAGCTGTACCGGGGCGTGGTCTGAGATCTTCGAGATCGGATGGATCTCTAGTTGGCCTCCTTGAAGAGCGAGAGTAGATGAGATATAAAACCTATCTAATCTTGCCATCCTGTGATCTGCGCCCTTCCTGTTGTTATCCCATGTGTACTTAAGGTCCGATTTAATTAATATGGAATCCATCTGTCTCGAGTCTTCTAGACCGTAATGGTTAAGAAGTCTGGACCATGCTGTCCTTTCTCTTCGATTGGGAGTAGTACAGGTCTGGGAATTGCCTGTCCTGTCTGACTCATTCTCAACCATGTTGAGATCTCCTGCGAGGATAAAATAATCTCCGGAAATGTTGGCGTCGACCAACCGATTCCATAAAGTGATCATGCTCGACGAGGAGGATGGGGCATAGACATTGATTATGGATAACTGAGAGCCTGAATCTGAACCGATTGTAACTACCTGAGCTCGACCCTCCACTAAGATCCGTTGATCTGAAACTCGACCAGCTATGTTTTTGGATAATAAGATGGCTGTACCTGCTCGCCATCTGACTACTGCGCCTTGGGTGGGAAGTGCTGGGTTCCATGCTCGAATCCCACCTTGAAATGGTAAACTATGACATCTTTTCGAACATCTCTCTACCGACATCCAATGTTCCTGAATTAAAATGATGTCAGGAGGATCATACATGCGTTCAAAAAGGCGTCTAATGTGGACCTGTTTTTGAGAACCTTGAGAGCCGACCCCTGCTCCCCGTATGTTTAGGGTCGCCAGTTTGATGTCCACATTCATCGTCATAATCTTGGGAATGTTTCATCCGTAACTGACATCTCCATCCCCACTGAGGCGGAATACGAGGAGCCTGGTCCGGAAGAACGCTGTCTTTTTGAAGCTGGTCTCGGAGAAACCTGCTGACCTGGGATCCAATCCACCTCTTCAGCTTGTGAGGTATACAGACCTGCCCAGTCCAGTAGTAATGCGTTAGCTTTTGCTCGCCCTCCCCATGGGTTCAGCTGCTGTATACACGATGTGTCCCACCAGTTTCCAGTCGCTTTCCTTGAAGGTCTGGATTGTGCTGGAACCCTTATAATTGCAAGAATGGTTAGTTCTTGTTCATCCCCACGGCTGTCCCATCTGCCAAACCATGTCACCTTGTCCCAATTCTCCACTAGGACGGGGTCTCTCAATGTTTCCTGAGCATGCACTTGAAGTGCCGAGAGAATGGAACTTTTTATGTTATCAACTGTCAGGTTCTCTTCTTCGAAGTCCACCTGAAGTGATGTCGGGATGATGAGGGATCGGTCCGCCTTTTGGTTTAGAAGGATCTGAAAGTCCTCCCCTTGAGATTTGAACAAAATAGGCCAAAGGGAAAGGTACTTGGTAGGTTTATCCTCGCCTTTCTGTGGATAGACCTGAAATGTTGAGTCTAACTGGTCCTCCGTCCAGGTCGCCCACCATTTCTCTGAGATGTGCGAAGAGGATCTTTCAGTCTTATGCCGATCGTCCTTTGGCTGGGACGAATCCTGCAGCCTACCTCTACGGTGATACCGATCTGTGGAAGGAGAGGGAAGACTTAACGGTGGGAAATTTGCCTCTTGCCACTTGGATGTTGGGCAACGGATTGCTGGAGGATTCGCAATCTCCTCTGTGATCTCCTGTATTATCGGGGCGGAAGGAGCTTGCTCTATAGGGATAATACCCTGCATTGCCGGAGCTGGAAGAGGAAGAGGTCTTGGGGCTGGATCAGCCTCCATAATGCGTCTGAGGCTCCATTTTTCCGACGGTGAGATTTCCGCTTTCTTTTCGGAAGACTTGGAAGGAACTTGTATCTGACCTTGGGCGCCTTGGATGATGGGGAGAGTCTATGACTGCACTCCATCAATTCTGTGATGAATTTGCACTTCCTGAGACTCATCTCTGCATTCCCGGGTGACTTCTACACATCGTTCCCTGACGTTTGTTCCATCACGCTCCCGGGTAACCTCAACTCGACGCTCTCGTATGAACGTTTGGCGAAGTTTTATGTCGCCTTCTTTTGATTTCACCGGAGAGGCCTGATCTGCAGGATGATCTGCATGAACCTCTGCGTTGACCTCTACAAGCGTACTAGGAAGGACTTGTCTGTTTGATCCACGTGTATGGAGACTACTGCAGCTGATCTCCTTGGAACATCGCTCCCGTGAGTGCAAGGGTGTTATGTCTCCAGTAGCTGGTTCCGAGGCTTGTTTATAGACTGCCGATCGTGAGCTTTGTAAACAGCTGCTGATCTGCAAAGGTATCCCTTCTTTTTGCACCTGTATATTTGTCTTAGACTTCTCTTTGGGTGTCGCTGTAGAGTGTGTCTGAGGTTTTATCACCAGTGCTTTCAGAGGAGAAGATGCTCTATGAAGAACAACGGGGACATCTCGCTGAACCTCCAATCTCTGTGACTGTTCCGCTTGGGTATTCACCATCTCTGGAACATGTATGGCGGTCTTCTGAATCTGTGAGCTGGGAGGGCATGGTGATGTGTCTATATCCATGCCTTCCCTTTCTCCTGTATGCCCTTTCTCTGCTGTCGCTCTTCCAGCGTCCATTTGGTGCAAAGAGGGTGAATCTAACATCATAGGATCTTCAGAAGACTTGGAGGTGTCATTCCTCGGCTTTTGAGGGGGCTCCTCTGCAGCTTCCTTTTGGGACTGGGAACCTGTCGGGCTCGCCGCTGCCTGCTGGATTGGGTGACGCTGCAACTCTTTGGTAGCCGAACCTGTGTTAGGTTTCGCCTGCCAAAGTTTTTTTTTCTCCTCCGGCTGGCGCTGCTTCCGTTTTTTCTTGGCCTTGACTGTCTTGAATCCTTGGGCGGCATCCGTACCTGCAGCATCCTCAATCTGTGCCGCTTGAACTCCTTCTGGTGCCTTCCCAGATTTGGACTTGTTTAACGGACAATTAATTGCCGTGTGACCGAACTTCCGACACCTGTTGCATTGATCTGGAAGGCCGGAGTAACTGACCTCCTGATCCAATGTACACAGTTGATTATCCTTCTCAGGTATTTGCATTTGAATGCTCCCTGGGAGTTTGGCAATCTCGTTGACTCTGATTGTGATCAGTTGCCCTCCCGGTCTTTTTAGGGCCTGTTCTTTGTTTTCGATCAATAAGACTTCTTCCAGAGTTGAAGCAATGGATTTTAACCATCCTTCCGAACGCAGAACTGGATCTAGCCCAGGAAACTGAACCTTTATGATGAACCCAACTTCAATCTGCTGTAGGGAATGTTCCGGGGAGAGATTTTATTTCCAAGGAAACAGCTGCAATGTTTTACCATTGCCCTCTACCAATCTGGAGGAGGCTGCATCCATGGCGGATTCTTTTGAATTAAATTCAACTGTGAAGAAACCCCTTGCCATGTTCTGGACGCTGACAAGGGAGTCCGGGAATCTTGTTTTCAAAATTTTCTGAATGATTATGTACCCTGGAGATTGTCCCACAGCTCTCCCGATTAGGAGCTTGCCATGAAGTTCCTCTTGTGCATTGCGAATAGTTTGAATCTGATCTTCCGAAAACTCAAAATGGAGCTTCCAAGCCTTATCTATCACCGGGTGACCTTGTTTCTGAGGATCTGTTGGAACGCTCGAGCTTGGATCTGGGTTAGGGTTTAGACCCGATCCCAAACCTGACTCAATCCACTCTCTAGAATTCTTGTTTTGTATCCGATCTTCAAGGTGGTGTGTGGCTGAGGCTTTCCATCCCTCGCCTATCTCCTCTGGTAAGTAAACCGCATATCCATTCTCCATTACAGACTCTTACGAAGGACAGACAGGGAACCCTAACTGTGCAAATAACGACGGCTGCACCCAACGAGTGAACCTGATGTTTGAGTACCTGCAGATCCAAGTACTATAGCACTGAAAGGAATCAACTGACTGACCTGCCTCTCTCAGATTAAATGAAGCGATCGACCTGAGTAAAGACCTTTGAAAATTGAACTTTGACCTAGACTTGGAACCCTAACTAAGGAACCCTAGCTATGAAACCTAGCCTGAGAACCCTAGCGAAGGCGTTCTGGGAGCCGCACCGAATGCTATCAGCGCCTGAAAATCTAGCTACAGAGCTACGCTCAGAGGAAAGAGGGCTGAAAACTGCTGTGAAATGCCCCGATCCAGTCGCCGCGAGAGAGATCCGACAGCGAGCAGTAGATCGACCCTCCTAACTCAATACCTAACCGAAAACAGCTCTCCGACTCTCTAAACACTCCTCCTGCCTTCCCGCAGACAATGCTGATGAAAGCACTGAAGAAATCTGTCCGAGAATCTCGCAGAAACTGAAAACGGCCAAGGAGCGCCTCTCCGGGATTTTCAGAAACCCTAGGTGTAAAGGTGAGAATGATGATGGTACCTTGCTACTCGGATACCCGTAGTAATTCTAGAGCTAATACGTGCACAAACTAAAAAAGGGGCTAGCTACACAGGAATTCATATTGTGTTCCCGGTGCTAATTCCCGGTGAGTCTCAAATTTCCCACTGAACTTTAAAATTTGACACCTATAAAAACTTTTCTATTTACACGTATTTTGGACACATGTTGCAACTACACATACACAGGGAAATTTGAGACTCACCGGGAATTAACACCGGGAACATGATATGAACTCCCTATGCTAGTAATAGGACTACCCCCTTCATATTTACCCAACACAGTGCAGAGCACTTGATTATTGTAGCTACATGCCTAACGGCGTTCTGCTACATGCCTAAACCCTACTCATTCTACTACATAGAGTTTGGGTGTTTAGAGGGTCACCCACACATTCTCCCGGCGATGGCGTCGAGGTTGCCGTTGCTACAAACTATGGCCTATTCCTTGGAGGACACTATGAAAACTAACCTAGTGGTCTTTGAAGATCTCAAGAAACATCCTAAGTGGGGGTAAGTTTTTCAAACTCTTTAGCAGAGAGGTTGGTGGTAGGTGAGAAAATTGTCGAAGGAGATCAAGTTGAGATTTTTGAAGCAGTGCTACATGGAGGAGATGGACATTTGGATGACGGAAGTGGGTGCTGAAGGTGTTCAAAGAAAGCTTGTTCCTAAGGGATTTGTAAAAACAATGGCCACTGGGGTTTCTGCAATTGATGTACTACATATGCACTGATGTGTTCCTTATCCAAGAGTGTATTCCCATGTTGATTGGGTGCAACTCTTTTGGAGGACGGAAGGTTTGGTTTCTTGATTCAGAAATGTTGAGGTGACTTGATAAAGCTCATGGATATGAACATGGAGATGAATCGCAATTACAAGCCTCCATTTTCAGATGCAACGGCTTGGGAATTTACGAGTGATATTGCAGTAGGGACGAGAGGTTTGCACCATATGATGATGGCATCGTGCACAAAGATTTGAGAGTTGCCAATGTTCTTATCGAAGATGTGAACAATAGTATGGCTGTGCATATAGCTAACTTTGAATCTTCTATTGGAGTTGTAGGGACCGACTTTTGGAGAGCACCAGAAATTTTGTTGGCTTTATGAAACCGAAATGTTGTTCCAACTTTGTTTATGGAGAAGGTAGCTATGCTATGACTTGCTATGAGGTCTTGACTCATTGGGCATATCCATACCTTAAGTTAGGTTGTTTATTTCTTTTTATTTATTTATTTATTATTATTATTTTTATGTTGAGATCTCCAGGATCAGGCATCCCTTGATCGCAATCTTGGTACTGTTGGAAAGCCCTTAGTGAGGTTGGTGAGAGCACAAGGCACACTATTTCCCTTCGAAGGTGAGAGATCTTCAAATTCTGGTCTTGTTTTGGGTGGGCAAATACCACATTTTCCTGATGCTTTAGATTTCTATAGTTTGAATTGTAGGGTGGAAGCACTGATTAGGAGATGTTGGCATGACAATCCAGATGAAAAGACCTACATTTGAGGAGATCTTGGAATTTTGGAATGAAGCTTTGGAACCTCACAATTACAAATTGCGTAGGGTGCAAAAACTGTTGAAGATGTTGTAGAATAATGACAATTCAAAAAGATTTCACATCTTTGTGACAATGACAATGATGCTTGAAGTCCGTCTATCACCTGGGAAAAGCAATTGAGTCTAAATTATTATTTTATATGAGTATGAAGATTGGTTTGTATGTCGTATATAAAATATGTGAGTTGAGAAGTTCCATTATATTATGAAGAGGCTATCTGAGGAGGCTATCGTATATAAAAGAAATGTTAAACTGGGTTGATTTTTTGTACATTTGTATTCATATAAACTCTAATTTTCAAAGGTGCTTCATCTTCACTGTAAGGTTTTGGAGTTAAAAATGAATCATTACAAACCACTAGCAATCTTGAAACATTTTGCTACTTCAAACATTATATTTCTTTGATCTGCCAATCAAATTGAGCTAATTTTTTCCACATCAAATTCAAAATGAACCAAAGAGCTACATCCTCCCATTATTTACTCAAAAACCACGACGGAGTTTGAAACATATTGAACATTTTTAGAGAGTGCCTCCATAAGCACCAAAAGCCTTCCATTCAAGCAATGAAGCACCCCAATCACTTGTTGTAGCATGCTTCTAAAGTGTAGATTCTCCCGCTCATAAGAACATAAGATCTAATTTTAGTATGTTTATTTTCAACACTTTGAAAATTTGTAGTTCATTCATATGGTGTCCAAAAATTGTATTATAAAAAAATCCAGAAACCCTTTTGGATTGTCAACAAGATCCAGAAAAAAACCTCATAGTTCAATAATAGGAACCATGCAAGAACCCTTATTGTATGTGATGGTTTGATTCAACACTTAGGTGCTGAAATTAAATTTCCATGTTAGACTATGAGAAGTGCACGTCACCTCACACCATTCACTAGTTGATATGTGGCACTTTTTACAATATTGGCTTACTTTATGCCAAATCTAACCTTCATAAAGGATATTCATTATTCAGACAATTTTAGGTGCTTTTAACCCTTAAATGCTTTGATGTTCACATTTTGGACAATGAATGGAGGGCTTGCAAGCATTGTTTAGTTCAACTAACTTCAATTCTCATTCATCCAATGTAATACTTGAATTTTGAAAAGATAGCCTTCCTAAATGACTAATTTCATGAAATTATGGTAAATGATATTTCTGTACAAAGATATAAGCAAAAATGTGCAAGAATTGAAAAAAAAATGGTGGTGTTTAATCCTTAAATGCGTACAAGGCTGTTTTTTTGTCTAATATTAATAGTAGATGATAGGGAATCCTTTTAGTAGGACATGAGTACCACTACTCATCCTCATAATTTTGTTGTGAAAAGGGGAGGTCTTCTACAATAGTTTGACTTCTAATGCGTGCAAATGAATCTAGGCTTTGTTATTATTATTATTATTATTATTATTATTATTATTATTATTATTATTATTATTATTATTATTATTATTATTTTTTAACAAATGAAAATTCCATAGCAAAGCAAATTCTACACAAAATAGTGAAATTATGTTGCCCCACACTAATTTCTTGACATTTGACACTACATAAATATTTTCAGTTATTGTACAAGAATGCACTACTTTTGAATTAGGTCTTGTTGTAATTGGGACTCATGAACCTCCATGTGCACAAAATGGAAATATTTTTAGAAATATTTGTTGGCATTGATGGCTTCTACAATAGCTTTCTTGATGTAAGGCAACCCAATTTCTCTATTTTGTGTAGGCTTCATTTCAGGAAATAATCTTGAGCATCATTTTAATATGTGAATTAGCTGGAAAACCAACTGAAAGTGAGAGGGACTGAAAGAGTAACACCTGGCGCGTCCTGCCGCTTCTGCAATAAGCTTTGGGTTGGTTTGTTGCTGTGCACACTCTAGAAATGCTTGTAATAACTGAAGGCTGCTCCAGCTTACGAATTTCGCCATCGTACTTGGAAATCAATGTAAC
Organism: Antitrichia curtipendula; assembly: GCA_951230915.1. Classification (NCBI taxonomy): domain Eukaryota; kingdom Viridiplantae; phylum Streptophyta; class Bryopsida; order Hypnales; family Leucodontaceae; genus Antitrichia; species Antitrichia curtipendula. The sequence continues at coordinate 12,967,941 of OX579633.1, forward strand.
CTGTGTAGTGGATTTGCGTATTCTGAGTCTCTCCGAATTGAGAAAACCCAGCTAGCTAGAGAAGTTAGTAACTCAAGCTTGTCTGTCTGTGGGCATGGAGCCGTGGGTTCTTCGAATTTGCGTTCTCTGCATCCTCGGCAGTTCAATGTAAGTTGCAAGTTTTTATTTGTTTTCTTTCATTCTTTCTTTCTTTCTTCTGGTTGAATTTGTGTCCATGGTTTTGGTGCAATTGTCTTGGAGGAATTTCGTTTTTTGTGTTGCATGATGTTGACGAATGTGGAATTGTTGAATCGTGATCGAATATTTGCAGATTTTAGTGAAGTTGTTTCTGTCCTTTTTTTTAATGTTGTGTGTTTGTTTGCTTTCAGAACTGCGATGGGCGAGCTGTTAGCTATGGAGTCCACCAGTGTGACGGCAATCGGAACCAGAACCAGGTCTGCTGCAAAAGCCAAATGAATCCTCTGAGGTTTAGGGTGGAGTGAAAACAGGGTTCTCAGTAGTAGTACTCATCATATTCGTTAAAATGGATAAACTTCAAGAAATTGACAATTTTTTTAGTCCCTCTTGTGGAACCTCAGATCTACATTAGTCCTCGTTTTTGCAACTTTGTACAATTCAATGTCGCAATTTTGTTGCTCTGAAACATGTCATTTTAATCCTGATTAACCCTTATTATCCCTTATTAACCCTTATTAACCCTGAAGAGGTCAATTATCCATTGCGTAGAGGATGAACATTGTGAGAAGTGCACTTCATTCTAATTATATTCATTCAGGAAGTTTAAAAAGAAAGGATTTTAAGTGACAGAGAAGAACTGCAACCATTTGTTTTTACTACTGGCGCCACATGAAACATATAGCATATCAATGGAAAGAGGAAAGAATGCTCTACTTGAATCAATGAGGAGGTTGGAGAAGTTTCAATTCTTTGTTCTAAAATTTCAATAGTTTCCTTACTTTCTTAAATTCAAGCGTGTAGGAGTTAACTCTTTGTAACACCTGAATCCTTTTCTAGAATTGTCTAATTTGTATTGGGAAAGCATGTTTGTAGAGACGAACTCTGCGGATTCTCATGATCCGGATGCATTGCAGGAAGGTGGTCGAGCAGGCAGTTATTTTCCAGCTGAAACCCGACATTAGTGATGCGGTGAGGGAAAACATGGTGCAGGGCTTTACGGATCTAAAAGCAAATTGTCCTGAATGGGTAGTTGCCGAGTCTGCAGGTACATCACACAATACATCTCACTAACTGCATCACAATTATTGATTGTCAAGCACTAACCCCTCAAAGAGTTTTGGAACATGATTTTACACACTATAAGAACCCCATTTTTTCCAATATCTAAGCAGATGGATTTTATTGGACATCCAATGTAACAACCCATGTTTTTAGGTCAATAGTGGTGTCCAATACAACATGAAGGTGTTACATTGGACGTCACTGCTGACATAAAAATACAGGTTGTTACATTGGATGTCCAACAAAATCGTCAACTTAGACACGGGTTTCTTATAGTGACAGTCCCCTTTTTTTGCATGCGAACTTAAACATCCTCTAGTAGCTTAGGATAGCAATTGTTAGAATATCATTATCTTATGGAGTTCATTTTGAAAGAGGTGACAACCAAGCCTTGCATATGAATCTTGAGTGTGGTTATATCTCAAAATCATGTCCTTCTGTAGCATTATGGTGTCCGACGAACTTCAACTGAACATGATTGAACAAGATCGAACTATTGAAATTGTAACCGGTAAGTATGTCCGGTAAGTATATCCAGTATTAAAACCCTAAACCCTGAACCCTATAGCCTTTAATACCCGATATACTTACCGGATGTAACACTGGCCCTTATCGTCTGAAGCAACGTGTGCACACCATCAACCAACAGGTTAGGTCTTTCTAGCACACTGCCTAACTCTGTGCCTTGAAAACGCAGGCCTTGACCTTCACCCCAGTCAATTAGAAGGTGCAGGCGTTGGACTATTCATGAGATTCTTTTCCGAGGAGGATCTTGGCAATTTCTTTACTAGCAAGCAGAGACGAATTATCTCCGAGAAATACGTCCTGCCGTATACAACGGTAGTATTCGGGGGCTTACAAACAGGCGTACTTTCACTTTCTATGAGTAATTTTTTCTTGATCTAGCTGTGTGCCCAATCGAAGTTAGAGGACCCATCTGAAAGTCTTTGGATTTGGGATGTGAAAAACATCTCTGTTTGCAATGGTGCAGGATGTGATTACGATGCACTTTGATGCAAAAGTCGACGATAATAATGAAACCGTGTACAGACAAGGAGATGTAAGCACTCCACTTGTGGCCATATCTTCTTGTATGCACTCGTTTTCTAAGGAGAAACGTGCATAATGTAACTATGTTTTTCATCAAAGAAAAGCACTCCCTTGATGATTCAGTACTTGTGAATGTGTAGCAATGGTGTGTATCTGGACTGGATGCTTCAATGGGTTTGGGAAAAACTGGTTCTCAGAATCATTGAAAAAACTGTTTTTCAGGATAGTGTCGTGAAAACCCTTCGCCATACCAAAACGTAAACCCTAAACCCTAAAGCCAAACCCTAAACCAAGACTTCAGAACGAGGTTCTTAGATATGTCTCAATTAGGTCAGCGAATATGAAGAAGATTTTAAACATGCTCTAAGGTACTAACCACACCTATTATGGACAATGTCTTTGTGACAGGGAAGTTTTGTCTTCCTCTTTTGATTTGGGTAGTCAAAGGGGGTATCAAAAGTTTTAATGCTTCATTTCCTCATTTGTGTCACGTGTACTCACTAGATTTTCACTCACCAGTTTGACCATCCGATAGTGTTTAGCTTTCAGCTGCCATTTCTTACAACTGCGATGTGCTCTCTTGTTAGGCATTTAAGAGTGGTGCAGAGCGTATAGTTGGTATCAAGGTGAAAAACGACACATCTCAAGAAGATATTGATACCATGATCAAGTCTTTGAACGATCTGATCAATGTGCCAGAATTCAGTTCCCTTTTGATTCAGATAACTGCTGGTAAGTCATGTTTTGCAATGGTACGGAAGTGAAAAAGCTGGTGGAAATAGGTGTGTCCAATTCAAATAACATCCTGGTTAATGTTTTATTGAGTTCATCACAATTGGTATTTTTGCGAGGGGAGTGATGATTCTACATTTTTATTTGAGATTGATTGATAGAAAAAGTGTGCACTACCGCAACCTCTCATTTTGACATGTAGGAACCAATTTCTGTGGCTTTGACCAACGTTACACACATGGTCTTGTGGTGAGATGCGCATCATGTAAGTGGAGAACTATCTCATTGAATATAGGTTCCCACAATCAAATTTCAATTTTGATGTCGTGCCTGATGATGGGTATTTGTTGTGATAATGCGTGCTTGAACTACTGTTGCAAATAAATTCTTACGCTCTGAAATCAAAGTCACCACCAGCATTCAATTTTTCTTTAAGTTTGACCTGTTCTAGTTAATTGTGATATTTGGGTTTTGAAAATTTGGGTAGCAGTTGTACTGATGACTGAGGTGAATTATGTGCAGTGGAAGCCTTGCACATATATTCAAAGCATCCACTTCACATTGGTGTAAGTAACTTGGCCGTCAACTATCCTCTTGTCGATGTGCTCTAACTTCGCCTGTGCAGGACATTCATATTAGGCACAAATGTGATATTAAATCCTAAGTTCCTTAAAAGTTGACCCAAAGTGGTGGTTCCTTCTATATCTATAGGAGTTGAAATAATGCATCTAAAAGCTTCTAAGAAACCAGTGAAATATTCCGATCCGAGAAGAAATTTTGTCTTGCGTTTTTGAACTAAAGAAATGTGTTATGAAAGATGGGAAATTTCGTTAAAATGGAGGTATGCTACAAGGACAAAGCGTCTCATAGCTTGACTCGTTGTTTTCATCTTGTCATGCACTTATCAAAGCCGTGGCCGAGTTGTGCAGGTGATTTCAAAGACAGTCTGGCCAATTGCAGAGAACCTCTTCCAAGCAGATTATATTGTAGATGGCTCGGGTGCCAGGAGATCGATCAGTTCATTAGTGTCATCAGATGCTTGAGCTTTGAGGGTGTTACAAGTCTTCAAACTCAACATGTTGTAAGTGATTTCAATTATGTGTAGATCAATTGGGGAAATTTTATGTACAGTGACAGTCGGGGAAGACGACTCGTGTGTGAAGATATTAATATGAAAGTTGATACAGTTGCAAAACTAGATCCACAACGCTGATGCTTGTGACCGTACTTGATTCTTTCTAAGTATTCAGACTCCAGTGACGTGGAAGCTAGATTTGAATTTGACCTCACTGAATGATACGTAGTGGCACAAATAGGGTGCTTCCGAATTGGTACACAAATTCGGTCTCCTACCTAACTTCCGTCTAATATATCTGCATTACGAAGGTTGTCGATATTAAGCCGGATCAGTGACCGGCTTAATAGCAGGGCGGAAAAAAAACTTTTCTAAGAGAGTGTACAGTACATTCTTCTTGCACATATGCCTGACAGTTTTTGCTGTTGTCCCATTGCAAGGAAGGTCGGTGCTCCACAACCACAAAATAGGGGATTAGTTTTACACTGGATTGTATGCACTCTTGGAAAGTACGTACCTCACGTAGCTAGAATGGCACCTTCCAGAGTTATGGAATGACCTACCCTCTACCCACCCTTGGTATTCCAGCATGATATATACCAGTACTCCAGCCTTCACTGAAACAAAGATTTGTCTCTCTCAAGTCACGTTTTTTTCTTTCTACCTGCGATACAAGATCGAGAGCGGAGAAGATGATGTTGCCACAAGGTCTCGCCGTCGTCGTTGCTCTCACACTGACATGGGTAACCACTTGTTCTGGTGCACCCTCGCCGCCGCCTCCTAGCAACACATATATTCCCACAGGTGCCGTAAGTTTCATAACCCGCCTTCAAATTGCTGAACTTGCAATCACCAGTCCTGAAGCTTAAGCTTGATTGGGCCCGACTCGATCTTTTGCAGAGTCCGGAGATCAACTTGCGATTGATCGACCGTTTTCGATTCTGTGACAGGTCGTGAGAAGGACGCATGGCCTGAGCTTCTTCACATGAATGTGAACGACGCTGTGACCGCCTTGACTGCAAGTGGGCTTGTGCAGAATGTGTATGTGCAGCCGCCAAGCTCTGGGCCGGCGCCTGCCAACCTCGGCCTGAGCACCGATGTTTGGATCTACACGGATGGCAGTACTGTGTACGAGACGCCGCGACGTGGGGTTTGGCATGCAAATCGTAAGCACTGATTTCCACTTCATAACCTCCCTCCGTCCCCAAAAGATTGTCCACAATTTTGTTGAGATTTTCTTATGCCAATTTGAAAAACATATTTAAACCCATATGGGCAAATTTGTTAAAATGGCGCTATTCCGCTACTTCGGCAATTTTTACAGTTCACACAGTCTGAAATTTATAGTTGTCCTAGATGTCACATTCATGATTCAGTCTGGAAGAATTGAAAATGGCACATGGATTACTGCCATTTTAACGAAATTCCCCATCCATAAACGATGTTGCAGCCGTTTTTCAATCGATGAATGACAAAGAATCCTTCTATGTGGGACAAAAGTGCAACTATCCATCCACCAAATTTTGTATGAAAAGGGGAGGTCTTCTACAATAGATTGATTTTCAATGAGTGCTTTTGAATTTTTTTAAATCAATGGTTTACACGACACCAACATTGATGATTTTTACGGTCACCAATCCATCCTTTAAGGGTTAAGAAAGGTTCCAAATTTTATATCACTAGAAATGTTGCATGTGTTCATTATAGCCTAAATAAAATTAGCGACAAGGAAGTCTCCACGTGACCTACTTAGGACAACCTTAAAGCAATCATGACATTCAAAGTATACAATTGTTTTGGGATGGAGAGAGTAGTTTCTTGACATCCAAACAATGCTCCAAGGCCTTTTTAGAGTGTTTTTTAGAGCATGTCTAAAACAAACCAATTCTAACATCTATTAGCCCCTCCCATTTGCGGTAGTCACGTAAGTGTTATGATCATCTTTGCAACCCTTCAACATCATAATAATGCACTTGGGGAGGGGACACGCTAGTGTGTGGTTTAGTATGGATAAACTTACGCCCCACCCCAAAATTTTCATCCCAACAAACTTTGAAAATTCACAGAAAATTCATTATTTTCTTGTCAAAATGTCTTCATTCTACTTGCAAATGACTTCTCTCAAACTTTTCAATTACTCAAAAAATATGTGAATAGATAAGAGATTTTCTTGCATAAAACTCTAGGACATGAGCTTGGTGTTGAAGGCCTGTTGTATAGGCACCAAGCTATGGGTCTTGGACATTAAGCTTGCATATAGTAGCTTAGTACCAGAGAACCTCTTTTCTAGTAGTGAATATACAGTTTTCAGAAGTAACTTCCAAAATATATAATTTTAATTTGAAAATATTATGTGCATTTTATCAATTGATTTATAAAAAGCTCAATTTAAACCCCTGAATGTTGTAGTATGATCATTGTTCAACTTCAAGTAGGATTTTTCAAACTTTTAATTTTATAAGTATAATAAATCCTGGAATCTTATTATTGGTATATTACAAATAAAGATGAGTACAAGAAAATCTTTTTTTATTGGGATAGGGTAGAATACAAAGTGTTCAATATGGCCCTGGTGTTAAAATGATTATAACAAGGGTAAATAACAAAAAAACTACCATTATTTTTCCTCCATCCAACAATGTAAAATATCATTTTAATTAGCTAATCACAACAATTTCAAACCCTAAAAATTTCGTTTCTACTAAAATTAATTTCAAAGTTAAATATCTCTATATTCCCGAAAATATTTTTTTCAAATGAATGATATAAAAAAAGGTAACTTCAGTAATCTAAGCATAATGCCTAACATCTTTTCTTTTTATTCAAATTTTAAAAAAATCGACATAGCCATAGTATACAATATATTTAATTTTTCTCATAAACCTTGGAGATTAAATGATTACTTCAACTTGTATAAATATGGAAGTGAACACTTTTTGGCATTTAGAATTTAATGTGGATAACAAACACAATTCTTCAAGAAACATATACGGGTGATATTGGCACATGCATAATGTGTCCAAAACATGCCTTCATCTCAACGGTGTTAAAGGTTGCCCCTATAAAATGCTCTTCAACGGTATTAATACTATCTTCATTCCCAAATGCTCTTCCAGTTGGACAAAATGTTTGGAATTTTTTCTTGAAATTAATGTTATTTCAATATGTTTTGAATTGTAAGTAGAATTCAGTGCATTCCTATTGTCTTGAATTTTGAGCTTTGGAGCCCTTTACAAACAATGTGTAGTATTAGGCTTACTGATATAAAACGAAGGTGAACTAGATGACCATTTTAGAACATAGGAAGAATTCTAGTTAAATGACCACATAAGAAAATTATAATCTAATAATTTTTTTTTTCTGACTATTAAAACAATTTTTTTTTGTGTTATTAGGGTTAATTCCTGGATGGCCGGAAGTGAGTGGCACGGGATATAAATCTGCCATAGCAAAAATCACGGGAGACTATTGTGGTGTAACTGTAATTTATGGACCTAAAAGCTCAATAGTTCGTACCGCCAATATACAAATGGATCGAGTGTTTGTGGAGATCAACAATAATTCCATGGTAGTTGGTGTGCCTTATATTGGCTAAAAACTTGACACTCCATGAATATTAAGGGGACCACTTGTCACTAAAGTACTCATAGTAAACTTCTTTTTTTAAATAATTAATTTTCTCAAATTCCCCAAAATGTACTTGTTAATTCCTAAATGCCCAAGCCTTTTGAAATTTGAAGTATATTTTTCCTATGCCTAAAACACATGAACTTATAGTTATCTCCAATGAAGCAAATTGTCTTTTTTCCAAAATCTAACTAAATAGATGTTTGGAGAGATTGCTTATTAGTGCATATTTCAATTTTGAGTATGAAATTGCATAGGAGTTGTGAGATTATAACAAGAGAAGGTGATTGCAAGAATCACTTGTCCTATTTTTTTATCCCCTTGGCCTTGGATAGGTGTTTTTTTGCTCATAACTTTTGCATAGAATGCCCATTTTTTATGAAACTTGGAATTAAAGTACATGTAGTAGTTCTATACATTTAATAGTTGATTTTTTTTAATTTCAAATTTTTTTACTATTTTTAAACATCCCCCAATTAGATGTCTACCTTGACCATTTTGGAGGGTTTTAGTACTATTTTTGATCCAAAAATGAGAATTCAGAAGGTAAAAATTGGGAACAAGGACTTCTACTACAGTTACACAAGCCTACAAAGAGATTTAATAATAATAATAAAGTGTCAACCCTCTACATGTGCTCAAAGTGCAAAGGACACAATTTTTCTTTCCCAAAGATGAAAATTATTGAAAAGGAACATCTTCAAGTTAGGAAAATGAATTTTTTTATTGGAATTTTTGGAATTTTTAAATTATTTTAAAAACTATTTATCTATTTTTTTGATATTTTCCATGTCTCTTTTAGGGGGCATGACTTTTAGAGATAAATATTTCTATGTCTGAATTTTGAAAGACATACTGTTTTTAATTCTTTACAAATTATCCATATTTTATTTCATTTGAAAAAAATTATTCTAAAAAATCACAACACTACAGTACTACGCCCGTTTCAAGCCAAAATTATAGGTGATTCTTGCAACAAACTAAAAAATTTAATTATTCTATTTTTAGTATGCTATCCCTTCCATTAATGTTTGAGAAATTTACAAATAAGAGGTTTTTGGGATTGGAGGTGACATGAACAACTAAAAATTGTGTTAGCGCACTAAAATGCACTTCCCAAAACCTTAAGTTCAAATGAAGAGCTATCAAACTCATTACATAGTCCACCTTGCAATTATTGAAATGCAATTTTTTTTATAAGTAGAAATCACAAATAACTCCAAATCAACACTTGCATGTTTATATTTTCAATGGTGAAAATCATGAAAAAACTTTATTCTTTCCACTGGGAATATTTTCAAAGCAAATAGATAAATACGATTTTTTAGATCTCAAATAAAGTGAAATTGGAAAAGTTTGCTCAAAGTTGGGAAATGAAATAAAATTGGCAAGCTTTACTCTTTACTAATGGTACATATACATGTTTGAGGACTTTTCAAAAATCAAATATTTACTTTTTTCAGTGAAAAATGAAAGCTTCCAATAGTTCACCTTTAAAAATACCCGTAAATTTTTTTTAAATAGTCAAAGGAATGTCCACACCAAAATGAGCTTGAAATTTTAGATAGACCACATGATGAATACAAAATAATGAAATGAGGATAGAATGAGGTTTATTTTTTTCTATACAATACTAATAATTATGTCTTGTGCCATTGCCACAACCATCAATGTGTTATTTATGACAAACAATCCTTTTTTAAATTTCCTTTCATATCCATTTTTAATTCCTTAAATTATTTTTAGCGCAAGTATTGAATATTATGTGTGATATCAACCTAGTACAAAAATAGTATGCCATCTAAATTTGAATTGTAAAAGATAAATTAATAAATTAATAAAAATAAAAGTGAGAATAATTTATTTTTTTAAATACAAATTATTGGCACAATATTGAGGTAGTCAAAGTATTTTATAGTTCTTCAACCTATGGGTCTAATGGCTCTCTACAACCAAATTCAAATTTCTACTGCAATAAAAACTTCAAAATCCAATATCTTCCATCCCATTTGTCAGAATGTCGCAAAGTTGACTTTGTGCGCATACACACTCCCCAAGGGCTTTTTGTCAATACTAAGACTACCCATGTACCCATGTTGGTCCAATGGTATAGGAAATCCCGATGTATATTACAAAACAAACAAAAAAAAAAAATGTTTGTTTTAATATATGTATACACACACTAGTTGTGCAAGTCAAGAAACTCAAAAGATATTGGACAACATGTGTATGTATGAATATATGAATCCTTATATATACCCACATACAATATGTGATTATCCATATATATTTATCTATATTTTTACTTGTATTTATATCCATATATCTCATGTACCTTCTTTCTTTCCTAATCTTTACCTTAATCCCTAAAGTCCCAAAGTTCCTACAAGGGACTCTTGGAATTTGGGGTAGGCTTGTGTGATTTCAATTTTTGACATGATTTTTTGAATTTTTTTTTGAAGATAGGAAAATAGATTAGCTTTATTGGAATATAATTTTTATTTAAGTCGGTGCCTAGGGGCAAAAATTATGCCATCCTAAGTCCAAAAAGTAGTTTAAGAGGCGCCCATTTTTTTTTTTAAATTGAATTTTTAAATTTTAAATTTTTTTCTCAATTATTACATTTATTTCTATATCTGAAGTTTTGAATCATTCTATTTGGACTAATGACGGAAAAGTTATGGACAATTTTGTTTTTTGGGCAATCTAAGCATTTTATTGGAAAAAATTTGTTTTCTTCACTTTAAATGCAAATATCTTGCAATCTACATTGTCAAAGTTTTTGAAATTTCTTCCACGCAATCTTATACTAGTCTAGTATAGGCCTCTATAATTAGGTATGCAAAAATAAATAAATAAATAAAAGTTTTCTGCTCTTTGCAATAGAAATGGTAGTTTGGAGTGGTCTTTGATGAAAAAAGGCCTTGGGACTTTAGGATTAAGTTAGGTTATTTGTTTGTTTGATATGCTAAGATCTAAAAAATAATAAGGCATTTGACAACGTTCTTGGTATTGTTGAAAAACTCTTTTCAAGGAAGGGTGCACAGACTTTGTTTCATGGCATTTGGACCTATGGTGTGAAATTATGGAATTTCAAAGTTTTTATAAATTCAAAGATTAAATTAAATTATCTTTTATTTTAGAAAAATCATAACTTTCACATTGCATGCCCAAACGCCAAGAAACAAAGCCTTTGCAATCTTTTGTGCAAAAAAATTCCTATTTGCATTAGTTTTGTGATATTTGGACCTATAGTGTGAAAGTTGTAGATCTTTTTAAATTAAAAAATTGAATTAAATTATCTTTTATTTTGGAAAAAAATTAACTTTCACATGGAACATCATATTTAGTAAAATGGAAGTTTTCCAGTGAATGTGAGAGTTCCTAGAAGCACCAAAAACCTTAAAGTCAAGAAAATATGTTATTGATAAATGCAAAATAAGCAATGCAATGACACACAAAGCATGTACGCAGTTGCAAATTTTCCAAATATCATGCAATAATTTCGAAATACTTTTCAATTATAGAAAATAATCATCAATGTACGTGTATTGTATATATATACATCAATATACATATATTATCAATATATATGTACATATTGTAAAATGAGATTTCTATACAATTTCTACACCGACGAGCAAAAAAAAATTCTTCTACTAAGGATTGCATATTGATTATAGTCCATAAAAATCTAAAGGCACTACACATAGAAGGTCAAATTGTAGTTTTAGAAAAGTAAAAGTGCCCAACATTGGAAAAGGAAGTTCCAGTTAGAAAACATCTACCAACCTATTACAAAAGACCCAGGACAATAATTACAACCAAATCATTATTTTCAAAAATGGCCATAAATAGATCTGCTCAAATTGTAGTTAGACTTGAACTCAATTTGGAAAACGGCACAATCCATTCACTTCAATGTACCAGTACAATAGTTGACATTAAATTATGTTGACAAATAAAAACTAGAACTTACAAAAAAGATTATATTATGTAAAATTTAGGTTGTGGTGAGCAAAATATATATGAATTCCGATCAAGAGAATCTAAGTATTAAATAGCTCAATCCAACCTAAACCAGATATAAGTAGGTCGTATGATCCTAGGTAATATTAGAGGACTTGCAAACATCTTCCAATCACATGAGCTTGTTATAATTTTGACAATTCGAATCGTTAGAGAGCATTCAATATCCAATGACATCATTACTCAATAATGATTGTAGTCCTTGGTCACGACCAACATGAAGATGTTGAATCCAAATAACCAAAGTACTAGTGTCAAGGAAAAATGTGTCATGTAGGCTAGCTCCCTTGTAAGTCCATGACTCTAGTAGAATGATTGTATTCAAGTTGTTCAAAATGTATTGTAGAAGGTTGTCGCCTAATATAATGGAATTTGCACGAATGAATCTAGTGCTAAAGTCATTAAACAACTTATCCAAATTCTTGAAGAAGAGCTCCTCATTTTTATTAGTCAATTTCAAAAAGGTTACCTTTTGATATATACTTTGCACATCAATGTTGTGCAAGAGTCTTTGCCAAGAATGATATATAGAGGGCATTTTTGGACTTTAGAAAAGATAGCCCTATATTAATTCAATAGTCAACTATTTCATTGAACTCTATACTATAATGAATGTTTTCTTCCATAATTTCAAAAGAAATATGGAGCAATCAAGCCAAAAGTACATTATTTCCAAATCCACAGTAGCAAAGAACAATGTAGAGTGTAGTTTGGATAAGTTGATGAATTGTTTGTTCTTACTCCTAAATTTCTATTCTTCACAAATATTTAGAATCTCATTAAGTGCAAAATAACAGTGAATCTTTTTTTAGAGCCCCTAGACATGGTGAAAAGAGTGACCTCCAAAATTCCAAACACAACCATACAAAGGATAGGATTCCTTTATCCAACCAATAAATATCGTGCTACTTACAATCTTCAATTGAAGCAATTTGAAAACAATGCAAAAAAATATACAAGTGCATCTCCAAAAAGAAGATCGAATAATTAAGTAATGCGAGAGCTAATAATAAATCCAATTTCAAATCACAGTAGAGCCAAAGGTGCTTCATACATGATGTTGGGAATAATCTTTCGGCTTAATAGCAATTCCATCATTCCATGTATCATAATGGCAAGATTAGGAATTAAAAAATTGAGAAGTGTAGCATTCAAAATCCACATTGAGGTGTCAAGGACTTCAAATGACTAGTTTAGTTTGAACTTAACTGACAAATGATAATGATACAATAAAAAACATTGTAGAAATGTGTTGAAACAAAATAACTTTGAATATTATTATCTTGTGCACCTTCCAAGAAGCCAATCCTTAGGTTGCCAACCTCGTCTTCCTTGTCACGAGCTTGGTCTAGCCAAGGCAATTGCTACAACTCGCTTGACCTAAATCCCGAGTTGTTAACCTTGTCAATAGTATACTCCATGAGATCCGCATAGATGGACTTGAAGGTTTCCTGCAGGTTGATGTCAATTGTAGGGAATAAGGGGATGTTGGAGTCGAATTGGAACGGGTACCGCCGGTGATTGTTGTCCAGCTTGATTTCAAGTAAGATTTGTTGTAGGATGCGTCTCGCTCTCTGTTTTGCTTCTCTTCTGAGGTTGGTGTCACTAATGGGAGTGTCGGCGTAGAATACCCCCCCATCATGGGTAGCAGCAAGGCTGATCGGTCGGTCTCTACTCCCTTCGTTGCTGTTCTAATGTTGTATTGCTGACGTTGAGGAAATTGGGGTAAGTCCTCCTTCTATTGATGATTGAGTAGTAACGCTGATGTAGTCTTGAAAAGTTGTTGGTCGGTGCAATGGAGGTGGCGAGTAGCTGTTGATAAGTAGAATTTGGCGCATGGCTATGATCATGGAAGGTCTAGAGGCTAAATCATGTAGGAGGAAATCTGCACTAGGAATGAAATTCTATTTGGGAGATTCGTGGATTGTATAGAATGCGGATGTAGATGCCTACGTTGCTTTGAATGCCTGTACTCTGTTGCTTGTAGCTCCTTTCCACAATCCCCTCCATGCCGCCACATTGATGTGAATGACCGTCTTCCAAGCGCTATGTAGGATTGTGCCAAGGTGGAAGATTTGATTGTTCATGATTTTACTGCATTTATGACACTAGATTGCCTGGAATATCAAGCATCGCAGTATATCCCAAGCAGGGCTTTTTTTTTCGTTTTTCTGAAATGAATGAAAAGGCGAATTTCAGTTTAGTGTGGCAGTTGCAGTGGCGACTTCCTTTCATGGGCTACAGGTTTTCAGTGGCGAATGCTTGAAATTTGGAGTGCATTAGTTGGCGAATTTTGTGTGGGACTTAGATTTCTGAAGGCGAATTTTGTATGGGACTTGTGGTTTTTTAGGCGAATCCTTTTCAAATAGTGGGGTGTTTTGGGCGAATTATGCAATGCCTGCAAGTATATTTTGGCGATATGGATGGAATTATGAGTTGGATTTAGGCTACATTTCTAAAATCTTAAGGAAAACGTGGATAGGGTAGCGCACTTGACCTGCAACCACATAAACCCACTCCAATGCTGAAGTCAATACAGATGTTATCTAAAAAACAAAAAGCTGATGACTATGGACACCAACAGTCTAGCAAAGCTCCGTTTTTTAATGAACTCAATAACCATTTGGGATCACATTGGAAGACTTGACGAACATGTAAGAAATGAACATAACTTCATAATTCAGCCACCAAAGAAAAGGTACAAACGCACTGAGTTCACCAGAGGATAATGAACACTCCATTGTTATCAGCTTTCAGTCAAGAAACTAGAGACCTGCACCCCACCCATACCCCTCCAATGCTTCTATGAGTATGAATCTGAAGTCCTAACAAAGCAAACACACAGAGCACAACATACATCTCAAATATGGCCAAGTCTAAGGAATTGCTGGAAAGTTCTACCCAACGTCACAATAGGAAAGACCGCAGACCTGCACCCCACCCAAACCCCCTCCGATGCTCAAATCAGTATGTTTCAAATTGTAAGTACAAGCAAAAAAGGGAGTTAGATAGAGGAATTCATACCTTGGAGACATGTCTTGTAGTAGGAGAGCTACGCACCAACCAAAGCATTCAACGGTACAACTTGCGGCCAATGTAGCAAAACTCCGATGCTGAAGTCAGAATTGCTAGTTTGCTACCACTTGCCTTTCCCAGCTACCCCAGTCACCCAAAAATGACATTGTTAAATGAAATGGACCAATAGTAAGCATAATAAAGTTGGATTTCCAAAGACAAATCCATGCAGTGCAATAGGAAACAAATAGCATAACATAGCGGTAGAATTTAAAATCTACTTTCCTCTGACTATACTCCAGCAAACTTCCTTAGGCATACCTTACTAGTGCTGCACCTGCCACTTACTTACTTGAACTGCTACCATACACCTTCCCCAGCTACCTAATTACTTGCCATATATCGGCCTCTTCCACCTGTAGTATACCAGTCATCAAACACTTTCTGGTAAGGAAAGTTCCCTATCGTGTAAATTTTCTGTGAGTACATACCAACTACCACCTGAATGTGTTCTTCTAAGTTGTTGCGAACCTTGGACTTCAAGAAGCCAACACTTGAGAACAGACGCTCGTCTTCCACAAAACCCAAAACATGTACCATAGCCATTTCGGCTAGCTTCAAGTACTCCCCAATGTTTTGGGTTAAGTTGTTGTTGCTGTCTAAAACGCGCCAAATTTTAGTAAGCGGATTCACATCAAACGGTGGCAACATAGCTGGCCGACTGTTCGTCTTCATGCACGTTTTGAAAAGTGCACGCTGCAATATGAGAAGATCTCGGTCGATCAAAGGAGGTATGACCATTTTCTTTTCGCCCTCACCCACAATCTTGTCGTGACCGTAAGCATCCATGAGGATGCGTAAGTGTTTATCAAATGTGTCCTCGACATCTGAAGCACACCAGTACTGTGGGTATAGAACACCCAGGGCATTCATGACATGGTGAGCCGGAAAGCGTGCATCTAGTTCCTGCACTAGCATTTTGGCAGCACCTGCAACCACCAGAAAGCACTAGTCAGTATGTGAAGAGCTCATACAATGCCATCCTTTGCATCGCACATACTAAAGGAAGAAAATAACAAATAACAAACAAAATTTCAAACACAATATGGGAAAGAAAACTCACTAGTACATTCTTCTTTCACTTTGTTGAGCACAGACGCCCACACTTGGCGATCCACTGGGGATCCTCTGTGTTCCGCATGAATTTGCTCTCCATGGCAAACAAAAGTGAGAACAGCAGAATTTTTGTTCAAGTCAGTTATCCACTTGATGTGGATTTGTTTGTGAGAACAGTCCAAGAGATTCTTGAAGCTCCAAAACTCATCGGAGCTGTAGCAAGTGGCCTTGTCCTCATACATTCGATACAAGTCAGCCTGGCAAACCTTCACGGCAGCAACAAAGTCGCATATGTAGACGTCCCTCTTTTGGGCAAAATTAACCAAAGTATCAATCGCCTCAAGCAAGGGAAGGATGGCACACATTCCTAGTAGAGTGAAGGGATCTAGAAGCAGCACAAGACAACCCTGCAATGACAAAGGAGTCCATTTAGATCTATTGCAACCAAATACCCTAAAACAACATTTATCATTCATAATTAAAAAGCACCTACAAATTACAAATGAAATTAGATTGCGGAACTCACCTCAGCCTTTACATTTTCACGAAGGTCAGCCGTCATCTTGTATATGAGAGTCCTGTATTCCGACAAGAGTCTGCGAAGTGGCTCTATCAAACTCACCCAGCGTGTCTGGACGTTTCTAAGCATCTTGAGACCCTTGGTCTCTGTTAACTCTGCTAGTTGCTTGAATTCCGAGAAACGCTTCGGGCTCTTGCAGAAGTAAGCATACGTCACGTTGAGTAGCTTCTCAATGTCACCAAAAATGGCTAGACTGGACAACGCTTTGAAAGCTAAATTGCAACGGTGAGCCACACAGTGGACATCGTTCAAAAAGGGAGCATGTTTCTCTTTTATCTGTTGAGTAACTCCAGATCTTGTCCCTTGAAGGGTTGAAGCACCATCGGCTCCAAAACTGATCACTTTCTTGGCTAAGGAGAGTGAGTCTACCCCACCTCCAGTAGTAATTGAAGAAATGATCAGGTCAGTTAGGTTTTCGGCAGTTGCTGAACCCACAACTCGCTGCAAGGACACCAACAAAGGAAGCCTAACCCAGTCTTGCACAATGTAGCAATGAATAGACAAATAGCTGCTATTGTCGACAACCGTGACCTCATCAACGGTCACTGCCAGAAAAGTAGCATTCTGAATGAGCCTCTTAGTCTCCTCTAAAACCTGCCTGTACATGTAACTTGCCATAATCCAGCCGGAGTTGTCACACCAGTGTGCAAATGGGAGATTAGGCACGTCAAGAATTTTGTACAGAGCAAGACGAGACTCAAATTCAAGCATTGGACGACCATCTGACAAAAGTTGGAACAAAGTGGCGAACTAAACCCGTTTTTTCTGCGACTCCAAGGTGCTGCACGAATTCATTTGCTCCAGGACCGTGGCTGGAGACTTTGCAGCATAGAGCCGCAAGTTCTTCCGGTGTCTACAGTTTGTAGCCACGTAACTCTCACCAGCCTTGACCTTGTATTGAGGCATATTTTTTTTTGCAATGCGTTTGCCGTCATGCTTGAACAAGGTGTCAGATTTCGGCGCCATGATGCACGGTTTCCATTCGAAAGCAGAGCAAACTTTGCATTTTACCATTTGCAAGATTCCGTCACTAGCCATCATCCCCTCAGCCCACGGGAGTTCTGCTGCCCACATAGTCTGAAACTTACGGTGACGATCGTAACGCTTCTGGTCCCTCGACCTCTGGTTACGCGCCGTGCAACATCGCTTCCGCGGAGGCGACTCAAAGTCGGAGTCAGTATCGGACCCCTGAGAGTCATTGGCAATTTCCACCAACTTGGAGTTATCAAAGTCGGAAGAGGAGCCCGAAATTGTTATTAGTGGAGACTTTGCCCCCAGCACAATTGTGTCCCCCGATCTGGAAGAGGAACCCGGCGTCACGGCCGTGTCAAGGGAGACAGAGCTACTCATCATCCCGACCAACAACTCCTGCACATCATCATCACTTGGGTGCTCGGGCTCTGAATTCGGCTCCGCGCCTGGTACATCCGGCATTGCTCCATCTAAGACAAACGCGAGAGGCTGTCCACCGCCACCACCACGAGTCGATCCAAAATACGACCTCATCGTCTTCTTCCGCGCTTCGACCTTCCGGAGTTCAATTTGTTTTCCCTTCCGGACCAATTCCTTCCGCGCCACCTCAAGCGCCTCTTTCGCTGCTCGTTCTGCCTTCTTTCTCGCAATGGATGCTGCGCGAATTGCCTTGGCAACAACGTCCTGCTCAGGGTCTTCATGAGGAGAGTCCATGATACAGAAACTTGGAAACAATCAAAGCAGAGGAGATGCAGGACTACGAGATCACTCCGTCCCAAAATGAAACCCTGGCCAGCACTCAAAGAACTACAACACGACAGATTAGATCGCAAAAACTCCTGCAAAACCACGTCCCTCACTCGCAATTTCAAGCGAACAGAACTCAAGGTCCCAACATCAAGATACACAACCGCCATTGTCGATTACTGAAGCACTGGAACTTAAGAATTAACGACAATCATTAAAATTCAAAGGAAATCAATTGAGCACTCCCCTTTGTACAAGCCTACTCTCCTGTTGCTCAACTGGCGAAACCTACACAACCAAGGACAACCACTCTGGCGAAACGAATTGAAGATGAACAAAATTCAATGGCGAAGAGAGTGGGGCGATCGGTGCACAACAAGAATTCAATGGCGATCGGAGTGGAGAGATCAGCGCACGGAGGACGCAGCGATGGCGCGAAGTGGCGAACTGGCCCTGCGAAGTGGAGGTAATTGCCCAAAACCCTAGCGAAAAAACCTAAGTAGGATCCCATCATTGTCGCTGAGGTGGCTCTTGTCAATTTCTGTCAGCCGCCGTGGTGGCGAAAAGCACATCAAAATCTCCTTTTTCTGTAAGGGACATTTCGCCAGGTGCTAGTCACTGGTGCAAACTGGCACTACAGTGCCAAAAAAAAAAGCGCTGATCCCAAGGCGTCTCCTTCGTGACTTTACATGATTTGTTGAACTTCCAAGTGGTGTGGTTGCCCTTTGTAAGTGTTTGTCTTTCGAGTATGTCTGCTGGTGTTATGTGAATCTGTGGTAGGTTGTGCTATTGCATGAACTGGTTGAATTGTGTCCAAGCCCTTCAGACTTCCTGGCAGTCAACGAAAGCATGTTAAGCGTCTTCAATTGGGCCGGTGGTGCATAGCTGACAAGATCCATCGATTTCCATTCATGTAAGCCAACATCCGAGCAGGAGCCCTTCTATGAGCAACAACCATAAGAAATTACTGACTAGCCGCAGCAACCATTAATGCCACATCCTGCGGTAAATGTCCTTTCTAGCTTGTTTTGAATGGCCTTGCTCCCTCAATTTGCTTTTGAATCTGGTATGTTTGATGCGTGATGCGATCCTTTGTCTGTAGTCCAGTATGGTGTTGTAGGCAAAGAGGTGCGCATTGTGTTGTTGTCTATTTGTGTGCCACTGCCACTCTCCAAGGTCCCATTCAAGGTCTTGTATCTTGTATAGTTGGTGTAGCCAAATGGTCGTGTTGGGAGGTGGCAGTTGTTGGGGATTGAAGCCCAATAATTGATGATTGTGCTTGTGTAGAACCCGGATGTGGTGGTTGTGAGCTGTTGTAAGCACCAGTGGAAGTGATCCTTTGTTTTGCAACTCTATGCTAGGTGCTCTCAGCCAGTATTGATCTGCTACTACTTCATTCACTTACATGCTGGTGATGTGGTAAGCATGTGTTGGCGGATCTTCGTTTCCCCGCACTATCCATTGGCCTTCTCGGAGTGCTGAACTCTTATTAGGCTCCTTGGGAATATTGGCTATTAGTTCCATACGCATGGCATTTGTCTTCTATGATTGTGTTGTTTTTAGTAGCTCCAGGGCTGGTCGCTAGTCGTTGTCTGCTTCACTCCAGATATGCTTGATCTGTTGGACGCCAAAACATTTGTAATATACAGGGACATTGAGATTTGGACCATTGTAGTTAAAAATGTTGACAATTTCATTAAGTCTATTTTCAAGCTCCCATTCATCAAAGGAATACACTCGTACTGGTTGTAGTGTAGGCTCCATGATGATTGTTTAAAGATCAAAGACTACTAAGTTACCATCATGACAATATGAATTAACCCCTAAAGGACCAAGTGTCCGTTCAACGTACGCAAGAAATCTCGGGTAGGTTCCTATGAAGTCATTTTTGGTCAGATGTTCATGAAATTTGGACACAATGTACATATATGTGCCTCCTTCGTGAAAAAATAATTTTTTTCCCAATCGGGTGCCCGGATCAAAAGTTATGCTGCCTTGAACTTTTGGGGCAGCTCGGGCAATTTGGGAATCTTTGGAGAATCTTTTGCAGAAAAGCTCATCAACTTTTGAAATTTGGCATGTATGTAACTAATAAAATATGGCATACAATTGTCCAGAAAAGAACAAATTTAAATACTCAAATCACATTCTAAGCATAGTCAAACTTTGTTAGCTATCTTGGGGCGGTTTCAAAAAAAAACATTTTCTTCTAACTTCAAACATTATAATCTTTCAATCCACGCGGTCAAATGGGCTGAAATTTTTTCCACACTTTGGTAAAATACTTTACTTTAGTTTTGTACGGTCGAAGTTTCAAAAAAAAGTTTCAATTTTCAATTTTGATTAACAAACTAAAAAACCACAGTTTTTGACAATGTCTCCCTGAATACCCCCCACGGTCCTTTAGGGGTTAACTCGTTTTATAGTTCAAATAATTATTGATGAATGTAGTTCAACTTGATGCGAGTTGAATGTATTGTCCAAAGTGTATGCCTTCCATTGTCGGTGCGCTTTTGTACTAGGCTTTTAAACAGTGAAGTACTTGAAGTTTGAATCAATAAAAGATATAGAAAAATGTACCCAATGCATAGAATATTCTCCAAAATTGATGTACTTGTTGCATTCATACCTTTTGTCAATTTCTTCTTAGATTGTATAAACATAACCATGTTCAAATACAATATTTTAGTACTTCTCACAATCTCACATAATTCTATTTAACAATTATTACATATTTCTTTTTAGTAGTTCGGAGTACATCTCACATACTTCTATTTAATAATTCTCACGTACTTTGATTTCAACATTCTATTGTGACTACATTTAGAAGTTTAATTTGCATTGAGTTGAATTGAAAAAACCCTACAATTAAGACTTGCACATTCAGAGGTGCAATTCAAACTAAGTTGAATAGAGGGTTCTAATAATGCTATAATAATAACCCTTCCGCTACTAAAATACAAGAGAGTTAATCTAGATAGGCCTTTAGCCATTCAATTCAAATAGAGTTGAATGTCGAGATATGATGAAGTGGCAAGTGAAAGTCTTAAGCCATTCAACAAAACTCAAGTTAAAAATCAAATTAGGATAAATTTTTTGGCTAGAGTCTTCAACCATTCAACTTGACTTGAATAAAATCAAAGTTATGATGAAAAAGAAGGGGGAAGATTTCAACCATTCTACTCAACTATTAAAGTTGAAAGCCAAGTTACCATGAAGTAACAAGGTTTAAGTCTTCAGCCATTCAACTTGACTTTAGTTGAATGACCTGTTGCTATTGATATTTATCAAGCTATATTGATTGGCTTCATTTGTTCATTTTCCACTAATCAACTCAATGCGAGTTGAATTAAATCTCCACATTCATCGGACACTAGGCAAGTGGTATTGATTTTTCATGGTTGTGTCTATTCAACTCAAATTGAGTTAAATTGCAAGATTCAAACTTTACTCCAATTGACTTTTCATAGTGGAATGGCATTGCTATTTAACAATCCCAAAATTTGTAGCAATAATATCAGGAACTCTTGCAAATGCACTATGAATTTCAAAAATGAAACAACTACACAATGGATTGCAAAATTGAAGTTAACCTCATCAATTATCAATGTATCTAAAAGTAAAATTTCATGAACAATATAAATCTAAACTTGGATCCTACTCACAAATCAAAGCTTGCATCTCCTAGTGATTCCAAAAGTGTCATGTGTCCTAAGCTTAAAACTCTATACCAGATTTCAAGAGAAACAAAAATTTAGAAATAAACCTAAACCCTTCAATGCATACTTAGGAAGTTAGCAATATCTTACCAAAAATCATTGAAAATTTGGCACCCTCCAAAATAACTCTTTGACCTTGAACAATAAAAGTGTGAACAACACAGCATATAAACATGAAGGCTTAGAAACAAAGTGGCATAGAAACACAAGAAGAAATAAAAAAGAGACGACTTAAGCAATAGAGGCTAAAAAATATAGATATGCATTATGCATATACACGCACATGAAAAGACACTTACATGAATACAAGAAGTGATGAAAAAAATATTTTCAACCTCACATCAAGATTTATAGACAATTAGGTGGGTAGGATATGGTGCCAATTGCAATGAAGAATTTCAAATTCTCAACTTTCATCCATGAAACTATAGTAGGATCCATAAATTTTAGTAGATCTCTTTGACAATTGTAGAGATAAAAAAAGAGTGAAAAATTATGAAAAAACAACAGATTTCCAAACCAAATTTGGATTCAACATTGTTATACAAATGCCTTTTTTGTTGTACAAATTACACTTGCAAATTGTAAGTATTGAAAAAATAACTTGTTCTCTATTATACTCCACATTATATAAAAAAAAACATACTAGTCATAAACATTTGAAGGAAAAACTCCTATGTCTAGGGATGTATTGTATTTTAAATTAGTATTTTGTAAATTATAATTAGATACAATCCAAATTATGAATGCTGTAAGAAATTAGAATTATGACATGCATGTGCACAAATAGGCTAAATATAGATTATTAAAATAATTTTAAAATTTATATAAAACAATGTAAATCCATTACATTTAATTGATTCAAATTAAGACTTTTAATTAGTTTATATTTTTATGACATGAACGAAAGCCATGTGGGCAAAATCTTCTTAATTTATCATTTTAAACTTATAAGCACATCCAATCCAAGTATCCAACTTAACCCCTAAAATCACAAAGTCCCTAAAGAGGACTCTTGAAATTTTGTGTAAGCTTGTGTGATCTCAATTTTGACATTATTTTCTTAAACTCTTTTTGAATATAGAAAATTAGATTGCTTTGTCAAAATATAATTTTTATTTCAATCGGTGCTCAGGAGGAAACGTTATGTCACCCTAAGTCCCAAAAACAATTTAAGGGGCAATTAAAAGAAAATAACTAAAAATTGAATTTTTTTAATTTTTAATTTTTTTCTCAAATATTACATTTATGTCTATATCTAAAGCTTTGAATCATTGTATTTGGACTAATGATGAGAAAGTTGTGGACAATCTTATTTTTTGGGCAATCTAAGCATCTTCTTGAAAAAAACTTGTTTTCTTCACTTTAAATGCAAATATTTTGCAATCTAGATTGCCAAATTTTGTGAAATTTCTTTCTTGCATTCTTACACTAGTCTAGTACACGATTCTATGGTTAGATATGCAAAAAAATTAATTAATTAATTAATTTTTTTGCTCTTTGCAATAGAAATGGCAGTTTTGAGTGGTCTTTGATGAGAAAAAGGCCTTGGAACTTTAGGGGTTAAGAGTATTTTAAAACATAAAAAGAATATGACAATGCATGTGCACATACACGTCATGGTTTCTTAAAATAGTTAGAAGACCTATACATTATACACAATTTTATTATATTCTATATTTGATTTTGTTTATATTTATGGCATAAATAAATGCTAGTTGGTTATGATATTTTAAATTTGGCATTTTGTAAATTGAAATTGGACCTAATCCAACTTATGAGTACTGTAAAAATATTTAAAAAAATATAGCATGCATGTGCACAAATAGGCCAAATATGGGTTATTAAATTAATTATAAAATCTATATATAATAATGCAAACTCATTAATATATTCAAGTTTGGATTTTGGCTTAGTTTATTTGTTCATGACTTTTCATGAAAATAACATATTTTTTCTATATTGTAGTTCCAATTGAAGTTTGGATACAAAAGCTTGTCCACTTCTACAATGGCAGAATAAGTGCTTTTATCTAATGAATATCATTATGGTTGATTCTAAAATATATTTATTATCATATAATCATATGTTAGAATTATAAAAGAACTTTCTACTATAATTTGAATCGTGAAGTTTTTTGCCATAAAGCTTTGAATTGTAAAAAATACTTGGATGCAATTGCCAAATTGAAGATGAAAATAGAATTAGAGATATGTGATATGTACAAATGTGATATTTTCTATCCAATATGTGGATGAATGCTGAAATTTGGAATACCACCATAACATTTTAAATTGCTACTTTCGCACTTCATAAAAAATGAAAAAAACTCCTATTGCTAACTACTAATGCAAAGGAAACTTTATGTAAAAAAAGTTAAAAACTATGGAAACAAGACACTAAGGTATGTGCTCTAAAAGCGTCGATCTTCTTCAAATTGCCCCTATTTTTAGGTGGCGAATGGAGATGGAGTGATCCTTAAATGGACCAATTTAGCAATTGAATGCATTGAGAAAAAATTATTTTTCTATTGCAAGAGCCAATCATTGTTTTTAATTTCTGCTCATCTCTTTACAAGTTGCAAGTGGACAAATTTTGGAAGACCTATGGTCACAAATAGGTGACTATGCCTCAAATCTTTGAAAATTTATAAGTAATTCAAAGATGCTTGGAAAAATACAAAACCACTTGTGTTAGGTTCCACATCTATTTTTCTTTCTCTGAAAAATGATCTAAAAAAATTCAATCCACAGAAGACTGTGAAAAAGGGGGACCAGCCTTTAAATGGTCTCTTTAACCCCTAAAGCCCCAAGGGTGTTATTTGCCAAAAACTACTCAAAACTACCACTTCTATTGTATTCACTTAAGGAAACTAATTTCTTTTTTGGAATTTAACTGTAGGATCTTGTACCTGACTTGTCTGAGATCATGTAGTAAAAATTTCATCAAATTTCACCGTATGGATTGGAAGATATTAGCATTCAAAGTTGAACAAAAAGTTTTTTTTCAAGAAGATGCTTAAATTGTCCAAAAAACTAAGATTGTCCATAACTTTCTCATCCCTAGTCCAAATAGATGAATAAAAGCTTCACGTATAGGTAAAAATATAATATTTTAGGAAAAAAATTCAAAAACAATTATTTTGACTTTTTGTAATTTTTTTTTGGCTGCCTGCCAATCTCCAGTATTTGCTCACTGTGCCATAACTTTTTCATCCGGCATCCGATTGAAACAAAAATTATATATCCACAAAGCTCTTGCAAAGGTACACAACCTCAAATCTCAAGAAAATTCACTTCAAATTGAGACAATAGAAACCTACACAGACCCAAATTGTCCTCCAAGGGGACAAGCAGGGCTTTAGGGGTTAAGAGCATGTTATTTTATTTGTAAGTTTTGATTATGAATTTGGCTTGCCATTCTGTGCTTGCACTAACTTGAATTTGATGAGCATGACTAAGTAGCTAACTAACGTTCAATACTGCAACATTTATTTGAAGAACTTGCTGTTAATTTGGAATTCAAAAATGGATCCACTAAGGTGACGATACCCTAAACCGTCCTTGTAACCAATTCCATCATGATGTACCAAGGGTGCACATTTTTGTAGTAAGAATATACTCTGTTGGTACATGGTGACGGAATTGGGTACAAGGACGGTTTAGGATGTTTCCACTTTAGTACAAATGATTCGTCATCCAATTTCATTGTTTATCATATGCTTTTAATAGGGCATTTGATCATTCATGTTCAATTCATCCCATGTCAATAACCTTAACTATCTAGTGAATCAAGACAAATTCATAAGAATACCTTGCAAATAGTTTACAAATAGAGTAGGTGGCTCAAAAAGCACCTTTCTTCTTCAAACAACCTTGTAGGGAGCTCTAAAATGGAGAATAAATGGTTCTAAAATGGATTACCAACCTTTCTTAGTGTTGTATGATTAAGGGTTGTCAATGGATGGAATAAGAGCTAGGGAGGGTCCATTTCAAAACCATGGTGTGTCCACTTAATTTTTTTAAGTTGGGAATAATTGATTGCCCAATTGCCTTCTTACAAATGTTAAAAGAATGTAGTGTCCGTTAAGTTTAGTAAAGGTTGCATTTAGGAACCTTGTGTATTATTTTTTGAATGCCGCAATGTTTGTTTTTGGTCAAGCCATATCATTTTTCAGATTGCACATGTGTGGGTTTTGCAAGGCCTAAGATCAGAAATAGGTGCCTATGTCAGAATTCTTTAGAAATTTGTAAGTACTTTATAAATGCTCCAAAAATTTATGAAACCACTTGTGTTAGATTCTCCATCAATTTTTCTTTGAGTAAAAAATAAGAAAAAATATTTTCAAGCATCTAAAACACATTCAAAAGACCCAACAACCCTTAATCTTTAAATGACAGGCTCATAACCATGGAAATCATCTGTTTTGTCACCATGTGAATTGTTGAATTAAAATAATACAAAAGCACTCATTGAAAGAGAAACCATTGTAGATGATCTTCCCTTTTCGCACAAAATTGGGAAGGATGAATAGTTGCAGTTCTATCCTACGGGGAGAGATTCTTTGTCATTCATCGACCAGAAAACATCCTCGGCAACATTTATGGGTTAAAGGGTCGCTTTTTCAACCACCTACCTTATTTGCAAGGAAAAGTTAGGAGACATGATGGGCATGCTCCAGTGGGTAAGTTATTCCCTTGCTGCAGCCTAGTGGAATCATTTTGATTGGAAGAGTGGCTTGGGTGCTCTGGATCATATTTCCTGTGGTGTGGGCGGAGGTACAATTTTACATACCAAGTCCTCACGTACGTGCATGGGATTTTGAACGATGGAATCAAATATGCAAAGTGCCCAAATACGCACGTTTTTCTAAAAGCTTTGCACTGCCAAAAAGGAATGCCCAGGCATGGAAATGCAAACCACCAATTGGAGGAATGCCCAAGCACTTTGCAGGACACTGAGACTGAAAAAACTCAAATATTTGTCGAATGACTCACTCTTTTTCCACATGGATGACCGGACATGGAATTTCTTTTGGAATAACTTTAAAATTTAATAAAAACTAAAATTCTAAAAAGGACATGGCCAATGTATGCACTTTTTAAGAGAATTTCAGCATAGACAAATTCTATAGGTAGGAGAAGTAAGTAAAAATAAATACTTTGACATTTTGATTTTTGAAAAATGTAAAAAATAAATTTAATTTTAAAATTTTAATTGCCCATTTAAAAACAACTCTATGCAAATGATCATTCAAAATAATAATAATAATAATAATATTTTAGATGTTTCAAAATGCAAGCTGAAACAAGTTCACTTTATGAACTTCTATACAAAATAGAATTGACTTGATTTTTAGAATTCCCTCAATAAATAGTTGTTAGTGTATTAGAAGACTATGTCCTCCAAATTTCACCTCTAAGTTCATTTTTGGGGACTCGAAATAGTATTACATATCCCCCTAGTTGGAAAGTGTAACATAAAATAAAAGATTGCTTTTAGACTTTATTTTTTTCTTAAATGGCAAAAATAAATTTGATAAGGTGTATATTATGTATATTGTACCTGTGAATCTTGAGTCTTTAGGAGTCATAATGCAAAGTTGTGGCCAAAAAACAAATCAACAAATAGAAAATAGAGATGTGTGACAGAAAAATAGTTTAAGAGTTTCTTGCAATTGCCCGTGTCTTTTTCCAAGCACCCGAAGGGAATTTCCAAAGCAACCATAATTAGAAGTCCAATGTAGCAAAACAAAACTTACTTGATGAAATGAAGTTCTTGTGGCAAGATTGTAAAAAACAACTCTATTATTTGTTGTGTTTTGGTTTGGCACTTGTAATTTTTTGGAATACTTTAAGATTATAAAATATATTATTACAAAATAATTAAGAAAAAAACTCAATATGTATTGTACCTATGGTTCAATTTTGATAAGTTACAAGTGCAAAAACTGAATTTAATGTGTCATCTTTTAAAAGGTTCATGTCAAAATCCAATATTATACTATTTTTACTAAATTAACTTTAGAAAATAAACATAATACTGAAATATGTTTGAATTAGTCAAGAATTGTGACAGCATCATTTACGTTAGCCATCAGAATCAGCTAATCTTTCTTGCAATCATCCTTAATCACAAACAGTCAAGTTGTTAACAATATTTGAGTAGATTTTGTTTGAAATGTAACTGTTGTAACCCCTAAAGCCCCGAGGCCTTTTCTCCATCAAAACACACTCAAAACTGCCACTTCTACTGCAAAGAACAAAAAACTATAAAAATTGGGTTTTTTTGCATATCTAACCGTAGGATCATATACTAGACTAGTATGAGAATGTATGCAAGAAATTTCAGAAACTTTGACCAAATAGATTGCAAGATATTTGCATTCAAAGTGAAGAAAACAAGTTTTTTTGCACCTTGCTTGACTAGATTTTGGGGCTTTGAACCTATTTAACTTAAATTTTTTGTATTGCTGATTTTGATTTTCTAAGTTTATATGTTGAATACTTCAGTTGAGAATCTAGGAAAAAATTTCAAGGAAAAAACACTAAATTTTCACTCATTAAAAAATTGTTAAGTAGAAGTAGATTCAAGATTGAAGGAATAACTAAATCGTTAATAGCTCTAAGACAAAATTGCAATACCGTAATCCCAACGGTGAGATTGTTCTAGCAAGCAAATTCAACCTTGTCTAACAATTTTTTCCTGAAAATTGTTAAAATTGCATTAAAAAATGAATCCTAAAAGCTATATTTTCAAGAAGATGCTTAGATTGCCCGAAAAACTAAGATTGTCCATAATTTTTTCATTATTAGTCCAAATAGAATGAATCAAAGCTTCAAATGTACACAAAAAGACATAGATTTTGGAAGAAATATTTAATAAATTTATTTGACTTTTTGTGATTTTTTTGTGTTGCCCGCCGAACTCTATTTTTGGCATAACTTTTTCTCCCGGGCACCATTTGAAATAAAAATGATATATCCACAAAGTTCTCACAGAACCGCACAACCTCAAAAAATCCCAAAAAAATTCTCTACAAAGTGAGGTCACAGGAACCTACCCGGACCCAAATTGTCCCCTGAGGGGACAAACGAGCCTTTAGGGGTTAATAAGGTTATTTTAATTAACTTTTATTGCTTAGACCTATGATTTCAATGCCCAGACAAGAGGATGAAATTTTCATGTACTTTTATCATTCAAGTTATTAGAGCAATATTTCAATCCCATCTCCCACAAGAAGCTATGAGATGCATTTATAATCTATAGAGGCAATATGAAAATTGGTTCTTTTTCATTAAGCCAATTGAGTTTTTTAATTCTTTTTGGTGTTGCATAGGACAAGACACATAGACAAAATGGATTTTAGTGAACTTGATGAAGAAACTGTTTCTTAGGCCTCACTTGCATGACCTAGAAGTTTGAAGATGCAGATGCAAATTATAAAGACCATGAAAAGAGATCAGCCTCTAGCCCTGTACCACCGAAATGCAGGCAGGCGATTGATTAGAAAGGGGGTCGGGGTGAACTGACCCCCTTGCTTGTCCCCCTGGGAAAACCCTGAAATTTTTTATTTTTCATGCATGAATTTTTTTGCAAATTTTGAATTGATGTCTGCAATCAGAAGCCCCAAATTAGCTAGAGGTTACAGAGAATAGATTTTACACGGCATAAAATAGGAGGCATTTTTTTATATGCACCCCTGGATGGAGTTTGGTAGGATGAGTGAGAGGCAAGCTCCATGGGCCCCCGGAACTCCAAAATTGGAGGGGTCCTGGGGGCTCCATGGGCAGATGAGCGTCCAGAGGAGCTCCGGCCAGACGTCCAGCCTCCAGCCCATGTACTATGGCCAAACAGAGCTGGAGGGAC
Organism: Antitrichia curtipendula; assembly: GCA_951230915.1. Taxonomy (NCBI): domain Eukaryota; kingdom Viridiplantae; phylum Streptophyta; class Bryopsida; order Hypnales; family Leucodontaceae; genus Antitrichia; species Antitrichia curtipendula. Next base: position 12,997,711 of record OX579633.1, read on the forward strand.
CGGAGGCGTCAATCCCAAGAAACTAGGAGGAAAAAACAAGCTGAGCCACATTTTGAGGGAAGTAAATACAAAAACATCCGTTCTTTGAGGAGCAAAGTATGCTTAATCAAGCATTTGGATCACGACGTGGTAATTTCCGTAATCTCCTTCCAGGAGCCATGGAACGTGCCTGGACATTGGAGGCCCTCCGCCCTAGAGCTCTGGACCTCCAGTTCCCAGAGGGTCCAGGCCTCCATGGAGTCGGTCCCTAAGAGCATCTTCACTCTTGCTCCGAATAGGTCCCTGGCCTGGTGTACGCTGGGCCCGGGCAATCTTCCATCCCCCACCGCGAACACGGTCTTGGGCCCTTGGAGCGCGACCATGAAAAAATATGTGTTTTGGCCGCAATCCTCCAGAGCCCGCTCCTTCTCCCACAACCTTCATTAGCGTCATAGAATCTTTGTCTTGATCTGCTTTGCACGCTTTAATTTGTTTTTTAAGCTAATTAGGGAATAATGGTTGGATGTGGTTGTGGTTTGGAGAGTGGTGGGAGTCGTGGGAGAGCTCACAATGAGGTTGAGTTTAGAGTTCAAGAAGGTGATAGACAGCGAGGGGAGAGAGAAGAGTGGCACAACTTTTACGAGGAGGGGCAAGAGAATTTCTTTAAATTTATATTTCTCTCTCTCTCTGTCCTTGTAATATAACAAACAATATAAAGCTACATGAATATGTAAGCTAAACAGTAGTAAAGTGCTACACAATGCATGGGGGATATTAGGGTCCTTCCATACACTGGAAACCCTCCTAATACATTTATAACACTTACTATTAATATGTAATGGGATACACAATAGGTTGCTATGAGATCCCATATGTTACGCAATTACAAAAAATGCTCACGGAAACGAAAGCTATCGGTTGAATGATGTCCACAAACAAATTAGCGTATCTAAACATATACAAGACTAGTTCTTGCATACGGATATGTGCATATGGATATCAACCCGGGCTTAAATCTCAGCCACATGTGGTTTCTTGCCAGCGAAGCTTTCCATCTTCCAACGTCGCTACAGTACTACAACAGGTCCCCATCGTCTTGCGCATTCATGAGCTGGGGTCTCAGGAAGTGTCCTTCCTCCCCAACATTCATTCTGCACGGACAAGAACCTGAGTACAGAGGAGCTCCAGAATTCCTGCAGCATCCACGATTACCGACGTGAGGGAAGTGGCACAGACTGCGTTGAACTCCATGGATATCGACATGATTCCATAGGTTCTGAGTACGCACAGCAGAGTAGAGTCAAATTGTAGATGGAATTAGATTTGTAACAACTGAATTATATGTGTGATAGCTGAATTCTTTGTATGGATTCATTGCTTACGAAATGCGTGGGTGACCATATCTTCGGCCTGGATAACAACTTGGAAACACTCTTAAGACACCTTGCATACGGTCACAAACTAACTTCATGTTCGTTTTCTGATCAAGGGTGCAGGTCAGGCGTGTTTCCTCAAGATATGATCACACAATATCGTGTGCAAGCTATATATCATCCCTCCTTGAATTTGTACAATCAACTGCTACTATGATCTTATTGGATCTTTATGATACAGTAGCTCTTTACCGTAACTTGTTCAGCTATAGATACATTGATGGTTTGCATTCCTGGAAACCAAACTGAGTTATGAAGAAGGTTAGGCATACAGACGTGCTTGATACAGATGTGATACATGATGCAAATTAGAATGCATCCCGCTAAAAATAAGCACACATCAGATCGGCGTCTGTACAAGATTATTGCAGTAATGCAATATCAAAAGAGTGCCCACCCACCCGCCCAATCAAGTACTACTTGTATTGCATAGTTATTGGAAAAAATGCATTGTATTAAAAATATATCAGCATGATTTACACAAGGGAAGTAGAGTAAGAGCGACACCTTAATAGTTTCCACCCTCCCTTTCGATCAAGTATCACCTGTCTTGCACAGAGTTACGAGTAATTGACTGAATAGGCTGGATTTATGGTGTCATGAAATATGGGGAGATGTATGACATGTATAAATAAGGTGCTAATCTCGAAATGTCAGAAAGCACCCCGTCTTGGGGTGACTTGAATAGTAACGTTTCTCTCTCTCTTTCCAAAAATGTGTATATATATATATATATATATATATATATATATATATATATATATATATTCTAATTAATATATATTCAATTATTGGAATAAACTATATTTTAAGTATATTTTTATAGTTTTTAAATATTGATTCAATTTCTATATGTTTTGATTTTGTATTTTTTGGAGTTCTTAGTTTTCTCTATCCTTTGAGATTTTAAGGTGTGTGCATTGTGAAGAGTTGCATCCAAAGCGTCCCCTTATACTCAAAGGTTTGGAATTGGAAGGAGAGTCATGATTTTTTTTTATACTTTTTGGAGGTATTAGTTTTCTCTATCCTTTGAGATTTTAAGGTGTGTGCATTGTGAAGAGTTGCATCCAAAGCGTCCCCTTAAACTCAAAGGTTTGGAATTAGAAAAAGGCTCATAGCCACAGCCAAACTTCAGAGACAGACACAACAGTGTCAAGCAACCAACGATACAGTACCAACATGGCCCCACAGTTACAATTAATAGCATGAATAGTGGCACATTAAAGTAAAAGGTCGGAAATCATGTACAACCCAGTGGCTGGGGGTGGATATGGCTGGGGGAGTTACGGAATATTGGCCACTTTTCTTTTTACAAAGCCCTCAACGTGTTGTACATAACATTCAGTAGCAGAGGGAAGGGCTGCCTTCCCCCTGACAAAATGATGTGGAATATTCCACACCATCAGTAGCTATGGGGACACGCGTCGAAATTTGTCAGAGGGCAAGTCAGTTGGCTGCAACTGTACAACATACATTAAAAATTAAAACAAAACCAATGTCCGGACACCCATTAAATCAAACACACAATAATCAGCATTCTACACCTATACATTGTATATTTTGAAAATTTAAAACATCATTGGTTTTGTATGAATGCAAGCCAAAAACATGATTCATTATTTTTCTAACTTTTGGATTGCATTTATATAAAACTAGTACTATTTTGAGATTCTAATGGTTAAGAAAGCTATATATATACACTTGGAGTGGAAGGAGGTAGAACAAATCATGTGGGATAAACAAGTTAGAATTTGTTGTTTGTGAAGCACTCATAGTTAAGCCAAAAACAAATAATTTTGTTAAAAGTAAAATTTCAGACCTTATTTAGGCATAGTAGAATGATTCTTCTCAAAAAACTTTGAACTAAAAGAAGTTGTTAAGTGAAGATAAGTTTCACCTCCAAAAATCCGTTTGGCATTTTGAATATCCAATCAAAAGTTATGGACAAATTTGAGGGAGGGGTTGGAAAAATGTTAAAGAAATTGTCCATTCCAACCCCTGTCTTCTTCTATAACAATATGCTTCTTGTGCTTCATGAGAAGAATTGACCATTTAAGTCCACCACCATCTAATCAATTTACAAATCAATTGTATGCAAAACTATGAAGCAATGAAGTTCATGCTCGTAGAACCCTTTTTTTGCTTCCTGATTGTTTCAAATCAATCCAATTTTGCAAGAAAGACTATGTAAACTAATACTATTATTAAAAATATATATGGTCTATGTAGACCATGGAAATGATCTATGAGTAGATCCACATGGTGAATTGAAGGAATTCTAGATTTTCCTATGGTCATTTCTTTAGTTTATATTGATCATATTTTCACTACCATAGTACAAATATTAATAGCATAACACCAATAGAGAGGTCATTCTCGAGCACAAAGTTATAGTACCAAATCTTGGTGCTTGAGGACCACCTTGGGTTGATTGCAAGAAACACTTGCACTATTTTATATCACATTGTGTATGTTGCATTGTTTTTTGGCAAAAACTTCTTGCGCTCTGGCTACTTTGGAGCTACAACTTGGAAAAGATGGTCTTCTAGTAGACTTGTAGCTATTGTACAAAGGATTTCTAAAAATAGTCATTACAAAAAATATGAGGCCTCAACAAGGCTGTGAGTGCTGATTTTCGGGACCCGCGGGTGATATTACGGAAAAAAAAAAAAAAAAAAAAAAAAATCTATTTTTTGAAAAAAAATAACTTTTTTTAAAAAAAAATTTCCCTGAATTTTTTTTAAAAAAAGTGACGTCACGCTGACGTCGCGCTGACGCCAGCGCTGACGTGGCACTTCGACCACGTCAGAATTTCCTTTTCAGCATTTTTTTTTCAGAATTTTTTTCTGTACTATCACTACGGGGGTCCAGGCTTAACGGCCTTCTGGACCCCCCAAATTTTTCCTAATGTTTAAGTGTACATTATATGGAAGTCCACAAAGTGGACTTCTTCTTGAAACATGTAAAATATTAGTTTGGTGGTTCTTTTTGTGAATGACCATCTCCATAGAGTTGTTACAAATGGCCAAATTATTTTTTCCTTTTTTTTACAAATTAAAACATTGAAGTATCTATATTTTAGAGATCTTGCACTTCTTTTGTTCTCTAACTTAGAGAAATTTTCTATGCTTTATCTTCCTAAAGTACAATCTTCTTAAAGGTGTATACATTGGCCATACTTTTTAGATCTTTGAAAAGTCATTTTTCTAATTTTAAAGTACTACTGAAAACTAATCATGAGTATTGTGAAAATGCAAAAAAATCAGCAAGAGTTTCTTGCAATCACCTCCAGTGGGATTGAAAACAGGTTGACAAAGCATCTATTGTAACAAAGGGCAATTGAAAATGAAATTCTCAAACTCAAAACAACTTAGTTTGAACTTCTACTCAACCATAAATCTACTTTTTCCAACAAGCAATCTCATATCAACCGTTATGCTAAGGCTAGACTTAAATAACAACCAAGGAGCTTCTAATGCAAGGGAAATTTTACATACAGAAAGTTGGAAACTATGGAGAGTTGGAAACTATGGAGAGAAGGACAATATTTGTAAGTTTTGATTATGAATTTGACTTGTCATTTTTTTGGTTGCGTTGACTTGAATTTAATGAGCATGGCTATGTGGATAACTGATGCATGACACTACAATTACAATGCTTACTTGAAGATTGAAGAACTCGCAGGTAATTTGGAACTCAAGAATTAATGAGTATTTTGGATCCAAATATTCAATACTTTTAAGGTTGAAGCACCAATAGTTGATCATTTAAGTGATTTTGGAGTAGATGGTGAGGAGTATGAGGTGGTGGAAATTTTTCTCACGTAGGAAGATAGGAAGTATGGGAATTGCTATCTTTTTAGAATTTTATTCCCAATATTGAAATTATTGTGAATTTTGGGAGCAAAGGAGTGCACTTGTTCCATAGCCAATGTCTACAATATTCCAATTCTGATAATTTAAGAACTACTCTCTTGCTTACTACTTACTACTTCTTTGCTAATTGCTTTTGGGCATGTGTCATAACCATATTAGTCCCAACCTTGAAAAGGACGAGAAAAACACATTTCAAGTTTGAGTTCCAGTCTAAAGTTGGAAATAGCGCACCCTACAAGTTGGGTATTGGGCATGGTTAACAATTGGTGCTTCTACCGTAGAGCATTTCCATGGAGCTTGGGCCAAGAAGGAGTACCAAGTGGGGGTATACAATCTGAAATAGTTTCATTACTGTAAAGTTTAACCCTTCATCGCCTAAGGGACCAAAAGTGTCCTCACATAGTTTCAAGTCCAATTCAAAGTGCTGTAACTTTTGCATCTGATGTCTGAATTTAATAAAACTTGTTGGGAAAGTTGCACACTTTCTTCTAGGTTGTGTGGTAAGATTTTCAGATCAATATAAGATGTACAAATTTCTTTGAATCCAATCAAAGTTTGCAGGTTCAGTTTGAGTTCACCAAACTGCATTTGAAGGCTGCAACTTTGGGGGCTTGTATATCCTTCATCCAATATTTGTTTTCAATATAATTTATTGAATTATGTTCTTCTTGATGTCTAATTATTGTGGTAAAATTTTCATGTTATACAAGTTGTTTTGAGTATTTGGGAGCAATTCAAAGTTCAAAATCCCAACATTTTTGGATTACAATGAACTTCAACGGCTTGTTTCTTCTTCATATAATGTCAATTTCCAATCATTTATTTTGGAAAAGTTGCGCATAGTAGTTTAGTTTATATGGCTAAAATTTCATATCAATCCACAAAGCTATGAATGATTGAGAAGATTTTTAGTAGAAGGAGGTTCAGCCTTACATGTATTTTTTGCAACTTTTCTTGCTTTTTTGACATTTGAAAGTCATTTCGTAGACACAATGAGTCAATTCAATGATTTTTTTCACCAATGTGTTTTTATGATGGTTTTAAATCACTCTATAGTTTAAAGTTTTTCATTCAGTAGGTCTAGAAATCAAATTTCACCTCTAAATGTGTTGCTAGGAAAATTTCAGTATCCTTTTTCAGCACTAAAACATTATAATCTTGCAATCTACGTGGCCAAATGACTTCAAATTTGATTCACATCATCTACAACACATACACTATAAGATTGTATGGTTGAGATCTCTATAATTGAGTGACATTTAGACCTATAACACTTCAAAAGCAACAATATTTTTGAACTCAATCAAGTCTTAGGCGATGAAGGATTAAGTGTAAAAAATTTAACTTTCAATTCCTTGTGAACAATGAAATCAACAACTACCACACATTGCTTCAAAAGTTTTTTGAACTTATTTGGAGTTTTGGGATGGAAAATAAATCTTTTTATATACAAATGGAATGGTAGGAAGTAAAACAATCAATGTGGAGATATGTAAATTAGAATGACTAGGAGCTCAAGGTTTTGCTCTTAGTTAAGTGAAAAGCAGAAATTGTATTTGAAGTAGAATTTTAAACCTCATTTGGGCATACTAGAATATTTTTTTCAATAACTCTGAAGTAAGTTAATGAGTAAAATCAAGATAGATTTCATCACCAAAAATCCCTTTGAGATTCTAATTGAAAAATTTCAGAGAGGGGTTGGAAGGAAATTCTTCTTTGAGAATTTCAAACATCTTCTCTAAACTTTGTTCATAAATTTTGATTGGAAGATCAAAATCTCAAATAAATTTTTGGAGATGAAATTAATTTTTAATTTTTAATTCTTTTTAGTTTAAAGGGTTCTGAAAAAAGTTATTCTACTATGCCTAAATGAGGTCTAATATTCTACTTTGGACACAATTCCTGCATTTTGAGAATGAGCGGTCTAGCTCTCATCTTCAAATTATCCCATACTCTTTGAGGATTTCATGATGGACCATGGATTGCATCACAAAAACAACCTCTCTATCCTAGCTTCTCATCAAATGCCAATAAAACAAAACGTTTATATTGCCTAAATTTTTTCTTCTTGATGGTAGTTGGAACAACAACATTGGTGTTTTAGTTGGTTCATTTTTTTGTTCATCTGAGGGCTAGCTAGGAGGTCAATACCTTGCAAATAGTTTTCAAATAGTGCCTTTGCCTACATACTTTCTATAGTAGAATTTTCATTGCACTAGCTCCTAGTCAACTTGTGAATTAGTTATCAACGTGGCCTTGGCATGAATCTAACCATTGAGTATCCTAAGTTCTTCATGATTGGGTGATTGCAAAAAACACTTGTCCTCTTTTTTGTATCCTTGACCTTGGACATGTGGTTTCTTGACCATAATTTTTGCGTTGTATTTAAATTTTACATGAAATTTGAAATGAAAGTAGATATAGTAGTTTTAGACATTGATTAATATTTTTTATTTAAAAAAAATTATTTTACTATTTCTAAATATTCCTCAATTTGATGTCTACCTTTACCATTTGGAGGGTGGTACTATTTTTGACTTAGAAATGCAAATTTGAAGCCCAAAATTTGTATACAAAGACTTCTACTAAAGTTATACAAGCACATGAAGAGATTTTCTTAAAATAATAAACTATCTACCTTCCACATGTGCTCAAAGTGCACTACCTTTGTATAAATGCAGAGAACACAATTATTTTTCTAACACTAGAAGAAAATTGCATTCTGCTTGACAAAAACTGCGTTACAAATGTCAAATCTGCGTTTTACTTGACAGAAACTACGTTGTACTCAACAAAATAGTGTCAAGTAGTTTTTGTTGAGTCAACAAAACAATATCAGGTAGTTTTTGTTGAGTTCTCCATTCGTAACGCAGAATTCTACGTTTCAACGTTTCAACACATAATTTGACAAGTGAAACGCAGAATTTTGCGTTACAAATGGAGAATTCAACATAAACTATTTGATACTGTTTTTGTTGAATTTAACACAGTTTTCTTCTAGTGTAAAGATGAAAATGGTGATGAAGACTGTACCTTCAAGTTAGAAAAAATGTTTTTTTTAATTTTTTAATTTTTTAATTATTTTCTAAAAATCAAACATCAAAGTGTATTTTTTTAATATTTCTAATATGCATTTCTTGTGCATAACTTTTAGGGACAAATTTTTTTGGGTCAGATTTTTTAAAGACATACTTTCAATGATTTATAAACCCTAAACCATCTTGAAACTTTTTGATGTCAAAATGAAGGAATTTCCCACACTTCATTGTCATGTAGTGAATGTAGAGGTGGAGAGGTCACTTTTATATTGAAATCCATTGTCCATCATAAATCCTCTAAAGGTATGGGATAGTTTGAAGACAAAAGAGCTTGACCGCATATCATCCAAACGCAAGAATTGTGTCCAAAGTAGAATTTCAGACCTTATTTTGGCATAGTAAAATAACTTTTTTCTAAAAAGTTGGAATTAAAAAAAATTGGAAAATCAATCTAACTGTCATCTCCAGCAATTCGTTTGTGATTTTGAGCCTTCAAAAAGAACTTATGGACAAAATTCACAGAGCATAATTGAAAATGTCAATTAAGATGTCCCTTTCGAACCCTCTCTAAACTTTGTTCATAACTTTTGATTGGAGGCTCAAAATCTCAAACAAGAATTTGGAGATGAAATTTAGCTTGATTTTTCACATTATCTTAGCTCAAAGTTTTTTGAAAAAAGTTATTTGATTATGTCTAAATGAGGTCTAAAATTTAGGTTTGAACACAATGCTTTCTTTTTAACTCAACCATGAGCACTTGAGCTCCTACTAATCCTAACCGTTTACATATCCCATTTGGGTTGTTTTACAACCTACCACCCCACTTGTCTAAAGAATTTTGTCTAATTGCCACTTCCATTAACTTATTGGCTTTGATTACTACACTAGTGTGCTATGTGTAGTTTCTATTGACATATAAAGTAAAAGTAAAAGTAATTTTTTTAAGCCAATAATTTTTTTGAGATTCAATAACTTTCACAATGTAGGTCCAAACGTCATAAAACAAAGTCTATGGTCTCGTCTTTGTAGAGAGCTTTTCAACAAATCTTGGAATTCTTTGGAGATGCTATGAGTGCTCGTAAAACAAGAACTCAAGTCCATCTCTTATACATCACTAATTCAAATGAAATTAATCAAAATCTCTTCTATGAAGACAAAATAATAATCTATGAGAAAATGAAGTATAAAAAAATAATTTCAATTTTTTAAGGTATTTTTTTCATGCCTAGCCGAATTGCTTTTGGGGCTAAGGTTGGCATAATTTTTGCTCTTGGTCACCAATTGTAATAAAAAAAAGTATATTCCTATAAAACTAATGTATTTTTCTATCTTTAATAAAAGTTTCTTAAAATCATGTAAAAAATTGAGGACACATGAGCTTGTCCAAAATCCCAAGTGTCCCACAAGGGGACTTTGGGATTTTAGGGGTAAGTTGGGCATGTTCCAATGCACCATTGACCCTCTTTTGTGTGCGTCTCAAAAATCAACTACGTACCTATGTAGAAAAAACTAGTTTAGAACCAAACTTTGTTCATTAATAACTTTTGCATATTATATTCAAATGTCATGTGTTTTGGTGCACTGGAATCTCCTTTCACTTGCCAACAAGAAAATAATTAATTTTAATCAATCTAATAAAATAGACTAAAAAAAGTGTCAAGTTTGAAGGTATCCACCTTAATAACATTGACAATTTCAAATATAATTCAATTTGCATTCCAATTCCCATGCCATGATGAAAGTAAAAGATTATGAATAATTTTGTAGTACAAAGATGCATTTATAAGGTGGAGACATGGTGGGCATGCCCAGATAAGGTAGGGTGCTCTAAACGCAACCTTGCTCTAAAGGCAACCACTGTACATATAAATACATTTTGCTTTCTTCAATGTACTAGAGGTGTACATTTCAAGAAGGGATTGCTTTTAATGACCACTCTTTTCTAACTTCAAAAATTTGAAACTAATTTCACAAAGGTTCAAAAAAATATGAAACGACTTGGATTCAATTCCAATTCCATTTTTCTTCCTACAAAAAAATATTGAAAATTGTTTCAAGGAATTTAGCTTCCCCCCAAAATGCAATCAGCTCTTAAAAGATTGCTTTACAAGAGTAGACTACCTTAAGTTATTTCCTTGCAGGAGTGGAATCATGTTGCCTCCAATGGGCGTGGGTATAGGTACAAATTTTCTGTAAGTCCTCATGTGCATGGGATTTTGATGCAATCAAATATGCAAAGTGCCTAACATGTACGTTGTCTAAAAACTTTCCATTGCAAAAAGGTAATACAAACAAGGACAAGCCGCCGGAATGTCCCTCTTTTCCATCAAAAACCACTCAAAAATGCCATTTCTATAGCAAAGAGCACAAATATTTTAAATTTTTTTTTCTTTGCATCTCTAACTGTAGGACCTTATACTAGACAAGTATAAGAATGTGTGGAAGAAATTTCACAAACTTTGACCATGTAGATTGCAAGATATTTGCATTTAAAGTGAAGGAAACAAATTCTTTTGCACCTTGCTCAACTACATTTTTTGGCTTTAAACCTTCATAACTTATAATTTTTACTCTATTGATTTTGAATTTTGAATTTAATATGCTAAGATATGGAATTGAAAGTTTAAAAAAAAATTCCAAAAATACACACTTAGTTTTCACTCATTAAAAAATTGTTAAGTAGAAGTAGGTTTAAGATTGGAGGAAAATCTAAATTGTTAATAGATCTAAGATGGATTTGAAAGACAATAATGTCAATGGTGAGATTATTCTAGCAAGAGGTTTTAACCTTGTGAATTATTTATTTATTTTTAAATTGTGAAAATCAAGGTCATAAATGAATCTTATAAGTTAATTTTTCAAGATGATGCATTGATTGCCTGAAAAACAAGATTGTCCATAACTTTCACTTAACTAATTCAAAGCTTCCCATGTGCATACAAATATAACCTATACAAAAATAAAATAAAATAAAAATTAACAAAAAAAATTTAAGTTTTTTTTCCTGCCCTCTAAACTATAAAAAAAAAGGCTTTTTGTGCCATAACTTTTGCTCCTAGGCTACGATTGAAATAAAAAATCATATTTATCTATCTACAAAAGAAATGCATAAAAATCACAACAAGCATTGAGACCATAGGAGCATGTCCCAAATCCATTTTGTCCCTGGGGGGGGCAATGGGACTTTAGAAGTTAAGATAGAAGTACCAGTTGTCGATTATTTAAACAATTTTGGAGTAAATAGTGAGGAATATGAGATTATAGAAATTTTTGCCATGTAGGAAGATAGAAAATATGGGGATTACAAATTATTTAGAGTTTTATTTCCAAATTGAAGTTACTGTGAATTTTGGAAGCCAAAAAGTACTGTTGACCAATAGCCAATGTCTAAAGTCTTCCAACTTCCATCACTTAAGAACTACTTGCTATTTTCTTGCTCACTACTTAAGAACATGTGTCATAACTTTATTAGTTCCAACCTTAATAAGGACAAAAAAATCAAATTCCAAGCTTGAGTTCTAGCCTAAGGTTGGAAATAGCACACCCTATAGGTTAGTTATTGGGCGTGGTTGACGATTGGTGCTTCTACCTTTACTCTTAAAGTCCCATTGTCCCCTCAAGGGACAAAATGGATTTGGGCCAAGATCTAATGGTCTCAATATTTGTTGTGGTTTTCTATATTTTGTGAGAATATAGAAAAATACATTATCTTTCTAAAAATATAATTTTTATTTCAATCGTAGTCTGGAAGCAAAAGTTCTGGCACAAAAAGCCTTTTTTTTGTTTAGAGGGCAAAAAATAAACTTAAATATTTTTAAGTTAATTTTATTTTTATTTTTTGTATAGATTATGTTTGTATGCATATGGGAAGCTTTGAATTGTTCCATTTGGATTAGTTATGTGAAAGTTATGGACAATCTTGTTTTTTAGGCAATCAATGCATCTTCTTGAAAAATTAACTTGTAGGATTCATTTAATATGACCTCAATTTTCACAATCTAAAAAATAAATAAACAATTCACAAGATTAAGACCTCTTGCTAGAATAATCTCACCATTGACATTATTCTCTTTCAAATCCATCTTAGATCTATTAACAATTTAGATTTTCTTTCAATCTTGAATCTACTTCTATTTAACAGTTTTTTAATGAATGAAACTAATTGTGTGTTCTTAGAATTTTTTCTTAGATTCTCAACTCAATATTTTAGCATATTAAATTCAAAATTCAAAATCAATAGAATAAAAATTATGAGTTATGAAGGTTTAAAGCCAAAAAATGCAGTTGAACTAGGTGCAAAAGAATTAATTTCCTTCACTTTAAATGCAATCTATACAATCAAAGTTTGTGAAATTTCTACCACACATTCTTATACTAGTCTAGTACAAGGTCCTAAGGTTAGATATCCAAAAAAAACATTAATTTTTTTTTCTTGCTAAAAAATGGTAGTTTTGAGTATTTTTTGATTGGAAAAGAGGCCTTAGAACTTTAGGGGTTAAAATGAAGAAGAATAGCTTTAAAGTTTATATATATATATATATATATATATGGAAAATGTATACACCTTTAAGAAATTTCAGCC